>PVIW01003567.1:0-162933 GCA_004026585.1 Noctilio leporinus
GGTCGGTCGGGAACGCCTCACCTACTGTCCCGCTGGCCTCCTCTGCCTCTGGGCTCTGCTCCCCTGTGTCCAGATGCTGTCCGTTCCAATCCCTAGGGTCCTGAAGACTTCTCACGCTCCTTATCCTGTCCTCTAGCTGCTTTGGTACTTGAGAACACCATCAGCACTGCTCTCTACTCTGTCGCCATCTTCCCTCCTGTTCCTGTGTTTTAAGGTGTTAATGTCTAATGATGAAGAGCAATAAAACAGACAAAAACTCTCTGATTTGAATGCATAGAGGAAATCCAAGCTCATGGGAAGTTCAGGGTGACCGTCACTGTACCTATGTGCCTGTGCTGGAATGAAGTAATGGCCTACCTTTCCATGGCCCTGTCATAACTGTGGCCTGTGTGCGGGGCTGGGGACTCTGTAAATCACATTTCTCTTTTGCCAGCCAGCTCCCTGTGAGGACCTGCCAGTTAGACAGTGCTGGAGCTAAAGGTGAATCTGAAAGAGGAAGAAGAGACATATTTCTTCCTGTTTGCTTCCTGCTCCTTCCCAGCACGTGTTTCTCACCCCCAGCAGCAATAGTCTGTTCCAGTAGCAACAGATAGTTTCAGTTTGTGGTGTTGGTAAAAATTCCTAGATCTGGTCTCACTATGCTCCTCGTAGAGACACCAGTGCTAAGTGGCCCCACCTCTGAGAAGTCACTCAAGCCTCTAAATTGTATTAATTTGAACCTGTTCCCCTTGTTCTCAGCCCTAGGGGTGGTGGTGGCTTCCTACACTTGCCTATTTCATGATATTTTAGTATTCCTTTTGCCTTTTTGATTTTTCAGTATTCAGCTGGTTAACCATTTTTTATATTAAATTATCTCTGGAAAAAGAACTGCTGTGGTTTTTTATTTTCTATCTCAATGGGCCCTTACTGTGTGACTCATTTCATTTCTTGAGCACAGAGCAATATTATTATTTTAATACACTTCGGTATGAGTTAGCTAACTTAGAAATTTTGTTTGTATGCTTATCAGTAAAAATGACACATCATTGCCTTTCCTGGTACTGTCTTTTTTTCCTGGTTTTTATATTAGTGCTATATTAGTTTTGAGGTATGGGCTGTGAATCTCATTATGCTTTTCAATTCGTTAATTATTTTTTATCAAGATTTTCTTGGACCACTTCAAGGTTCATAGTAAAATTGAGGGAAAGGTGCAGATATTTCTCATATATCCCCTGTTCTTACACACTCATAGCCTTCTGTTTTATCAACATCCCCACCAGAGGGGTATATTTGTTACAACCAATCAACCTACATAAACACATTGTGATCACTCAAAGCCCATCATTTACATTAGGATTCACTTTTAAAAGATTTTATTTGTTATTTTTACAGAGAGGGGAAGGGAGAGAGGCAGAGAGAGTGAGAAACATCCATGTATGGTTGCCTTTCACCTGCCTCCAGCTACGGACCTGGCTGGGGACCTGGTTATGTTGCCCTGATTGGGACCTTTGGGTTTGCAGGCTGGCACCTTATCCCATGTGCCACCAGCCAGGGCTGAGAATTCACTTCTGATGTGGTACATTCCATGGTTTTAGACCAGTGTATAATAACATGTATCCACAGTATGATGTCATTAGATTATTTTCACTGTCCTAAAGCTTCCCTGTGTACCATCTGTTCATTCCTCTTCTTCCCTCAGCCCAACCCCATGGCAACTGCTGATCTGTTCACGGTCTCCATAGTTTTGCCTTTTCTAGGATGCCATATAGTTGGAATAATGCAGCATGTAGCCTTTTCAGATTGTCTTCTTTCAGTTATATGTTTTGAAATATTTTGTATAAATTGGAATTTTTTGTTCCTTGAAGGTCTACGGTGTTCATCTATAAATTCACCCAGGGCTTGTACAATTTTAAGAAAATTCTTTGATGGACATATTAATTTCTCCTTAATTTATTTATATCTTCTATTTTCTTGTTGCATTAATTTTGAGAATTTTTATTTTTTTAAGATAGTATCCATTTTCATCTAGATAAAGTAATATGTCTTTATATATTTAAAAACACATCTGTATTTTTACTTTTCATTCATAACATTGTTAATTTACATTTTAATTTTTTTGAAATTATACTTCCCAAAGTTTTAAAAATGGTTGTTCCTTCAAAAAATCACCTTTGGGCCCTGGCTGGTGGCACAGTGGATAAGGTTCTGGCCTGCAAACCCAAAGGTTGCTGGTTCGATTGCCAGCCAGGGCAACATAACCAGGTTGCAAGCTAGATTTTCAGCCAGGTCTTAGCTGGAGGCAGGTGAAAGACAACCATACATTGATATCTCTTTCCCTCTCTGCCTCTCTCCTTTACCCTCTCTGGAAAATAATAAATAAAATCTTTTGAAAAATCACCTTTGGTTTTATTGATGAACTTTTTGTATTTTCCAATTTCATTAATTTCTTTTAAAAGTTCGTATAATTCTGCCCTAATTTACTGGTAGTTTTTCTTTTCTAGTTGAATGCTTACTTTAACAATATTCAGACTCTCTTTTAAAAATATTGCTTTGGTCTAACACTGTGGGCGTATCTTCATCTTCTCATTCTCACACAATAGTCTATAGAGTTTGTAGTTTTCATTTTTTTCCCTTCTTGAACTAAGAGTCATGTTAAATGTGATAGAAAATTTCTACTTATTTAAATTCTTTTGTGTGTGAGAAGAATGTATTAACACTTTTTGTTGTGGTTATTGATTTATAAAATTTTGTATTATGCTTGGTGGTTGCTATGATTTCCACTTTTGAGAATTTGTTGAAATTTACTTTGCAGTTTAATAATACATAGTAAATTTCTGTCAATGTATGTTTGACAAAGAATGGTATAGACTTGAAATGTATGTAGTAGTTTCTATGTTTATGCCATTTTGTTTTGTCAGTTTTGATAGAACTTTGTTAGCATCTTTCTTTAAAATTTTTATCATTCAGATCTATTTATAAAATTTTTCTTTGCATAAATTTCAAAGCTATTTTATTTGTTACTTATAGACTTATAACTATTGTGTCTTTCCCCTGTAATCTTCCTTTTATTGAGAAACCATTTAATATTTTTACATTAAATTTTCCTTCATCTTGCAGTTTTGTTGTAACTTGTTCAAAGTGTATTTTTCCATATTATTGTTTTAGGTTTTCCTATGTGCTTTCATTTTCAGTATGTCAATTATAAAGTTTATAGAAAGCTTTTTAAACCTAATCTGTGAGTTGTCCCTTAATCAATGAGTTTAACCTTGATATATTTATTATAATTAAGAATTTTTTACTTAACTTTTTTTTTCAACATGTGGTTGCCTCTCACCTGCCTCCAGCTATAGACCTGGCTGGAGACCTGGCTTGCAACCTGGTTATGTGCCCTGACTGGGGAATTGAACCTGCGACCTTTGGGTTTGCAGGCCAGTGCCTATCCACTGAGCCACCAACCAGGGCTTCACTTAACTTTTACTTGCTATTTTACTTTGATTTTTATTGTCTCACTTGCTATATATTTCTCTTTTTTTCTTTTGCTAGCCTTTTGTTAGATTGATTCCCCCCACTCTAATGGTTTGAAAGATAATTTTGAGTAATTATGCAAAAAATTCTATCATACAAACATATATTTTTCTCCTTAGTTTAATTTTCCAGAAATGCAAATGCCCCATTTAATTTGACAGGTTCCTCTGCACAGTTTTCATTTATACATGGTATGAAATTTTAGTTTCATTGCTATTGTGGTTTTATTGCGCTATCCTATCAACATGTTTAAACAACACTAAATAGTCTTTTGATGTTGTTATTTATTAATACTTTTTCAATCTCTTTTTTTCTTGTATCTTTCATTTCCCCTTCCTTCCTTCCTTCCTTTCTGCCTCCCTTCCTTCCTTCCTCCCTTCCTTCTTCTCCTCTCTTCCCAGCCTCTAGTAGTTACTACACCCTGCAGTAATTTTGCAAATGGTAAATAATGCCGATCTTTCTTTCTCTGTAACTAATATAAATTGGAAATTCTGTATTATTCATCTGGTTAGCTTTTATTTCCATAGTCAAAATTTCAATCTCCTCATTCTTTTGTTGATTTTATTTAAGGTCTATCCAGAAAGAATCCATCCATATAATAAAAAAAAAAAAATAGAGACATTTATTGAAGAAGATACAAGATACAAGAAGCATTATATATAGGACAATGACAAATCAGCCTCCAAAGTACCTTGTGACCTCACACAATTCTCCTAATCTTCATCAGCTACCCAGTCATATTTTTCTGAATCTCATTGATGGTCTGAAATCTCTTCCCTTTCAAAGGTGATTTTAGTTTTGAGAAAAGCCAGAAGTCACAGGGTGCCAAATCTGGTCTATAGGGGAGCTGAGTCACTTGGATGATTTACTATTTTGCCAAAAATCTCTGCATGAGATGTGATGCATGAGCAACATTGTTGTGATGAAGCTACCAATCACCAGTTGCCCATAGTGGCCTTCTGATTCTTCCAGATAGCTTCCACAGAAGAATGTTCAAGCTGAACACATGCTCACTCAACAGCATTTACTGCCCCCACTGACTAGCACAGTGAAATCATCATTGTTCACTCATGCATATTCCAGTCCACTCTCCTTGGCTACCAGGTTATATTGATGCTGTGTAAACTGTTCTTGTTATATTAACAGTGATTGACCTTTTTCTAGACAGACTTAGTATATTCTCTTGTCTCTTTTGGGAAATAGTATCTATAATGATCAATGTCCTGTCCTACTTACACCCTAATTTTTTTCTTTGCATATTCCCTTCATTGACTTTCTTATTACTCTTTCATGGTGTTGATTTTCTTTAAATATTTTATGAATCTTGCACATCTTTGTAACAGAAAAGGCTATATCTGTTCTTGCTGCTTGTTTGACTAGAGGCCCAGGATTGGTTTTTGTGTGGGATAAGAGGTAGGCAGAACTCTGTCCAGATGTCACCATTGTCCTGGGGGTTGACACTACCATGTTCCTCCACCCAGTCTTCTGTCACCTGCCTGAAGGAGGATTTTCTTGTTTGTCTTGCCTGACCCTTGGGCAGGTGGAAGAGCACAGGAGTGGGTAGGAAGACTGTGTGCTGGATACTCTCCTGCTTCCAACATGTCCCACCTTCAGACATGGGGACACCAGTGTTTCTGCCATCTTTTGCATCTTGCCTCTCTTGGTAGCATCTTGGGCTAAGGCTTCTTTCTTCAACACAGTCCTTCATTTTATGTCTTTAATGGAGTCCTCATAGTGTCTCCCTTCTTTGTTTTCTGTAGTTGAAATCAATTATTAAATTTGATTTTCTATGTTTTCTGGCCTATAAAGGGATTTATATGCAAAAAGGGGAGATTGTACTGTACCCGCAGGTGGCCGTCCTAAACAGAGACCACCCTCACTTCTTCAGATAATTTTCCTTATGAAAAAAACAGCAAAATCCAGTAGTCTGTTCATCCTACATGTATTACTTTCATTTTGACTTTGCTTTTGTTTTTTAACTAGAACTCACA
Source organism: Noctilio leporinus (assembly GCA_004026585.1). Classification (NCBI taxonomy): domain Eukaryota; kingdom Metazoa; phylum Chordata; class Mammalia; order Chiroptera; family Noctilionidae; genus Noctilio; species Noctilio leporinus. The sequence continues at coordinate 5,496 of PVIW01003567.1, forward strand.
AAGTGTAAGTGTGGTTGCTAGAATTATGTTAATCAACTAAGGGCTACTTAGGGTTATAATTTTTAGTTGCTTGTACAGTCTGTATTTTTATCCTATGTTCTCACATTCTAGAAAATAGACAAATTAGGGCAAAATATCTATGTGTTGTTAGTCTCAGAGAATATTAAAATGGAGACTAATTATTGGATGATTTTCTCATTTATCAACTGGAATGTTTTCTTTCTGTCATTCAACCAAATGAAGATATAAAACAACAAAAATATTTTTGTTGAGAAGGTAGATATATCCAATTAGTGTTTTTAAAGGGTGAGCTCTAATTTATTTGCATTGTATTGTATTCTGAATATTCCCCTAAATGATATTGAAATTGATGTGAGACATTGACTTATGATTTCAAAGGAACTTTGCTGGTTAGGGTCAGATACAAAGCCTCCATATGAGGGATTGGAAAGCTGGTTAAAGAAAGCTGCAATATTGGATACTTTGTTGGTGTAGACTTTACAAAGAATATCCCTAGAATTTAATAGGGGATTTATATTATATTCAATGGCCTAGTAAGAAAAATTCACAAAACATTTCTGGGCTCATCCTCTGATATACCAACACTTAAATAATCCATGAAATGGAGGTGGGTGTATTCTTTTATTCTTGGAATTTTAATAGGTTGTTAAGTGGGTGTTTGCCTTCACACCCACCCACCTCAGATCCTCACTGTCACATGTGACTGTTTCTCTTTCAATTTTAAAGATGCTTCAGAGAAAGATATTAGATAATATTCATTTCGAAGCCTAATATCCTATGTGAGTGGCATTATATCCAATGCCTCATCTCAATATTTTATGCTATAGGATAAACTTCTATTTTTCTATTCTTTCCTCAGTGGCCAGAATAGTAATCATTACTATGTTGATGTATTGATTCTTATAAATATCATAATGCCCATGAAAGTTACCTGTAAACCATAAAGCACTGTACAAAAATATAAATATTGTCTAATGCTAATAGCATTACCATAATGCCATGTTACCAGCACCACTGACTTTAAGGGGTGTAAATTAAGTCCTTTTAAAATTAAGTTTTAAATGAAAGAATTTATGCCCTGGCTGGTGGCACAGTGGATAAGGCACCAGCCTGAGAACCCAAAGGTTGCTGGTTCGATTCCCCAGCCAGGGCACATAACCAGGTTGTAAGCCAGGTCTCCAGCCAGGCCTCTCTGCCTTTCTCCCTTCCCCTCTCTAAAATTAATAAATAAAATCTTTAAAAATTTAATTAAAGAACTTAAATTAGACCCTAGGTTTCTGTGACTTCCGTACTCTGACTCGGTCACAGGATTCCCCAGAATGTGCAGTCTACAGTGGAAATGAACGTGTTAGGTCTACTAGAGAATGTTCTGGGGATCAATGATGTTAAGGAAGAGAAAGGAACAGGATTTGTCAGAGAGAAGTGGTTGCAACGCAGTTTCAATGGAGTTCCTTAAGTGATGCTGTAAAGAATTGAGAAGATGGAAAGAACTTCAGCTTGTCTTTTATCAGAATGAGAGATACAGACGTTTCATTTTCCATGTCTATGAGTTGAGTAATGCAGGCTGTCCTAGGTAGGGGACAGGACATTGGGCAAAGCAGTTCTATTTTGCTGAGAAAATCCCCAAAGTGAGAGTGACAGTGGAGGGCTGCGTGCCAGTGGCACTGTCAGTGGCTAAAGGGTAGAATTCCTTTATTTCTAAAAGGTGGTCTTCGTGGTTCATCATAGCATCCCCCACAAATGGTACATTTTAGAATTAGCTTTTCCATTTCTGCCAGAGGACCTCCTGCTGCCTTTGATTGGGATTGTGTTGTAGTTATTGATATATTGAGATAAAAAGGATATATTAATAATATTGAATACTCTTTTTCATGAATATGTTTTACCTCTCTACTTATTTAACTCTTCTCTAATTTTGCTTAGTAATATTTCATAGTTTTCAGTATACAAACCTTATGTACATTTGGACACATTTGTCCTTAAGTATTTGTTGTGTTTTTGATGCTATTTTATTTATTTATTTTTAGAGATTTTATTTATTTAGTTTTAAAATTATTTCCAGAGAAAGAGAGGAAGGGAGAGAGGCAGAAAGGAAGAGAAACATCAATGTATGGTTGCCTTTCACTTGCCTCCAGCCACAGACCTGGCTGGAGACCTGGCTTGCAACCTGGTTATGTGCCCTGGCTGGGGAATCGAACCAGTGACCTTTGAGTTCTCAGGCCAGAGCCTTATCCACTGTGCTAAGCCAGGCTTTAATGCTATTTTAAATAATATACTTAACTTTTAATTGAAAAGTGTTTATTGCTAGTATGCAGAGGTACAATTACTGATTTTTATAAATTGGTCTCCCGTATTCTGATAATTTGGTAAACCCACTTAATAGCTATGGTGGATTTTTCACTAAGTTCCTTATAATTTTCTATGTTTATGATCACATTGTCTATGAATATACTAGTTTTACTTCTTTATTTTTTATTTCCTTTTGTTGCCATATTTCAATAGCTAGGAGCTGCAGTCTCATATGGAACAAATTGCTGAGAGCAGACTTCCTTCTCCTGTCCCCAGTCTGCTTGAACAGCACTCAGTCATTAAGTAAGACATTAACAAATTATATAGCAGGTGAATTGAAATTCTAGAGTAGCAATATGAAAAATAATGATTAAGAGTCAATTGCTTAAAGTCCTACACTCACTTAAACTGTATTGAGATGACCAGTGGGAACAAGATATAAATGATTGCCTGCCTACATCCTAGCTTTGAAAGAGAGCATGTTTCATATCTTTATGGAAACTTTCTCCCAGAGTGATGATGGAATAACCAATTTTTTAGTATTTGAAAGCCGGATAATGTCCTACAAAAAAAATCATGTAGAGGAAAATTAAGGAGCTCTATCAGATAGTCATCATCACATATGTTTGCTGATATTCCTGAGGAGAGGGTGCATGCTTAGACTAGTGTTCAGACAAACTTACCTGGAACACATTTCTTTTTGCCTGGCTCCCTTTGGAGGGATGGTGACATTCTAATGTGAAATGTATGGACATAGTTCATATGTATATGTTATCCAAAAGCCAATCACTGATGCATGAAGCATGAGCATACTCATGGACTGATTTCTCTAACACTTCCTCCCAACCTACCCCTGCTTATATGGGATATCAACTTCATCTTAAAATCCCCATCAGTAAATTCTGACATTTTTCCAGTGGTGCCCGGAAACAAGGCTGCTCACATTTATAGACCTTCTTCCTTTTCTCTCATTTAGGTCTCACTTGCTTTAGCTGGTACAGCCCTGAAAATATCATTGTATTTGCAATGTGTACAGCAAACTGATGTTCCCAAAGAGCTATTCTTTAGGCACCCAACTTTGTGAAAGGCTTTGTCACTTATGCCCTAAAGCATCAGTGGTTATAGTCATGGTCTTACATCATCTTTCATGAAGTCAGCTCCTTCAGACAGTCACTATCCCTTTTCCCCTCACATGGGTCACATAAGGAGAGTGGAAAGTTCCTTATTCTGTCATGTTGCCGATTGGCTGATTTCCAACCAGTCATGCCACAAACAGGCAAACATTTTCTTCCTTTAGTCAAAATAGTAAAACCACTGTGCATACTCATCCACCTACTAACCAGTGTCAAAGAAATAGATTTGGCCTCAGTTGGAAACCTGGCCACACAGAAATGACTCCATTGACCAGAGTCAGTTGGTTTAGTGTTTCTGTTTGCCAAATCAATCAATCCAACAAGTAAATACTGAAGACTCGTAGATCATTACTATGGGACATATTGAAATGAATATAGATGAAAAATTAAACATAATTTTCTCAATGTCTTATCTTTAGAACAGCTTCTACTTCACATGGACTTTTGTCTTTTCATTATGTTTACAAATTAACTAAAATCAAGCTCATTATTTTCCAGGCATAAATATTTGTTCACTATATTTAAATGCATAAATATTCGATGCCTGGCAATTAGCAGTGGACATTTGACTGCCAATGGAGTGTAGCTGATTGTGACATTCTATGTAAATGAGGAGTATGGAATCTAATCAAGCATTGAGGTTTCCAGTCAAAAATTACACCCTCTGAAAACTCAAAGCTGTATATTCAAAGGTACAAAGGTAGCACTGGATCTTATTACTTGTAGTCATTTAATTTTTAAAAAGATTTTATTCATTATTTTCAGAGATAAGGGAGGAAGGAAGAGAGGGAGAGAGGCATCAATGTATGGTTGCCTTTCACCTGCCTCCAGCTAAAGACCTGGCTGGAGACCTGGCTTGCAACCTGGTTATGTGCCCTGACTAGGGAATCGAACCAGTGACCTTTGAGTTCACAGGCCGGGGCCAATCCATGTAGTCATTTAATTTAATCACCAATGCTAAGAATGAAATCTAGAGTATGATAAACAAGATGAGCATCTTACAGATACCCAACATGATCATTCCTTAAATAGTCTGAAGCCTTAAGTTTCAAGCATAGCCAAATATTTTCTTGTGTTTAATTTTTAGTAAATTGGAAAGACAAAAGCTGCAATACACAAAGATAATACCTTGTTATTTTATCATCACTTCTGAAGTAAATATAATAGTTATTACTCTTATTTATAATAACCACTATTTATAATGCCTCCTAAAGAGATACATTTTCATTCATAAGACACTTTTATGAAATCCTCTGCACATTTATCAAACTGGAAGTTTTGATAAATCAATTAGTTAAAATAAAAAATATTAGTTTGCTTCAACCCTCTAAAAATTTAATGAGCTGATCTGATTCATAACATAGCAACATGAGTATATTTCATTCTCCCATAAACTGCTGGCAGCAATACAAATATAAAAGGTTTAATTCATTGTTTCTTTGTTGCCTCAGTTAGAGGTTTTAAGCCTATTCTTTCAAGCTGCCATTGCATGAGTCATATCAGAAAATATGAGAAATCAACATTTTGAAATAACTTGGCTTGGGGTTTGCTTAATAGTAGGATAGAGTGGTATCTCACAAAATGAAAGCTTTTTATTAGCTCTGAAAACAGTAAACCCATCACTGGACTAGAAGTCTTAACGGAGCTGGAGAGAGATAATTTCCCATCTGGTTGTGGATGCTGAGATACACTGGTCCCACCAAGATGGGATGGCTGTGACCCACTCATTTCCTGTGTTTGCCATCATCAACATTTCAGCCTTGTTTCTTATCTGCTGAATGGTTTCATATCCTCTTCCTCTTCGCTTCCTGTTAAAATTGGAGATATTTTTCAAGGTCTAGCTCAAGTCTTTCCTCTGAAGTCTTTCTGGTCCTCCCAGCCTGATTGAATCTCTTCTTCCTCTTACTTCCCAGCAATATTTCTTTTTTTAAAAAAGATTTTATTCATTATTTTTAGAGAGAAGGGCAGAAAGGGAGGAAGAAAGTGAGAGAAACATCAATGTATGGTTGCCTTTCACCTGCCTTCATCTGGGGAACTGGCTGGAGACCTGGCTGGAGACCTGGCTTGCAAACTGGTTATGTGCCCTGACCGGAAATCGAATAAGTGACCCTTGGGTTCGCAGGCCAGCACCAATCCACTGAGCCATACCAGCCAGGGCCCAGCAACATTTCTCATCCATACCAGTTATTTGACCCTTAATCGTATGCTACTTTTTGTCTGATCTTCTTAGCTAGATTAAATTAAAAGGTCTTTTAAGGCAAGGCTGTTTGTTTTATGCTTATATGGTTCAATATATTGTACAGGGGAAACTATTATGTATTGATGATCTAAAGCCATGAGCCATGATTCTTTCACTCTAAGAAGCCTGGTTTCATTGGGATATAAACGAATCCAATGAGGTCTATTCTAATTTGTATTGTTATAGATATGGTATTGGAATCAGATAAACCCAGGTTCAAATCCTAGGTCCACTACTTTGTTACATGTGAGTGATAAGTAAGTTTCTACATTTCTCTGAGCATCAATTTGCTCATCTGTAAAGGAATAAAAATTTATCTTGCAGAATGAAATTAGATAGTTTCTATGAAACACTTGGCATGGTTCCTGGCACACAATTAGCACTAAACAATGGAAACATTAGTATTATAAATGCTATAGATGTTGAGGCATGGTGGTCACTCAGAGGCACTGGTTGGGGGTAGAAGGAGGGGGGTAAAGGAGAACTGCTTGAGGAGTGCAGAGACTTGTGGAATTAATCAGCCAGTAGCCAAAACTCACAGGCTCAAACACCATGTGAACTTACACTTAACATCAGTCGGTGTCAGGAAGGAGGCGAAGTGTACACAAGACCTGTGCCCACAGGAACCTCTAGCAGTGATAATATTAGAAGATTGGCATCTGAGCAGTACTTGTTTGGGGTGACATTTCCAGTTTAGATAAGCACATTGGACAGTATCTGAGATTTCTGAAAATAGGTCCAGTTTTTTTTTTTTTTTTCCCTGAAAAGCTGGTTAGGAATAAGCAGGGATGTAGGTGCCTAGTCAAGCAGATAAAGGTTTAATGTCAGTGCTTTTTGTTCCAGCAGCTGCCCAAAATCCCTGTGCCTCTATTGTTTGTGGAGTCATCTGTATTCGTTGTTACCATTTTCTCATCTCCATTGTCTTATCAAGTCAGTGCAAAAGATCCCTCAAAATCTCTCCCATGAAGAGCATCAGTGACCTTATTTCTGACTACATGGATTCATCCTGCATCTCTCAACAGCATTCATTCAACTCACTTAACTGCCTCCTTATTCCTCAGTTATTTTCCTCTGCTTTTGGCTGTTCTTAAAACAGTCATACTCGCTTGGTATTCTTTTTCCTTTTTGGCTTCTTCCTCTTTCTTTTCTTTTCTTCTTTTTTTAGGTTCCTCTTTCTTTTATACTTCAAGCACTGGTATTTCTCAAAAATTCTAAGTTCCTCTTTTACTCGAATTCTACACACTCTCCTTTATCAATCTTGCCTACCCTACCAAGCAGTGTTCATGAGTTCACTGACCACTTTTGTGTTAAAAGACTTCTAAATCTTTATTGTCAGGCACATTTTTTCCCTGAGCTCTGACCCAAAAGTCTGATGAACTATTAGACATCACAAACATTATTCAGAACAGAACTCTTCACTTTGCAACTTTACACATTTGTTTTTTCTCTCATGTTCTTTCTCTCAGGAAAGGACATTACCATGTGCACTGCTGTTATGCAATTAAAACAAATATACATAATCATAGACATCTCATTTTCCATATCCAATTAATCACTAAATTCCTACTTCCTGAATCCATGTTCTTCTAAGTAGATGTGTCTTGTTTTGTCTGCCATGTGATGGACTAGTGTATTTACTTAAAAACTCTTCTTTTGTTTTTCTTCCCATCCACCTCTTGCCACACAGTGTAATCAGTTTTGCTACATTTATTTTAGTGTAGATTTAGAAAATTTACCAACAAAAATCTTTAGTGTTTTGAAACTGCATAATCAGAGATTGTAACTTTTTAAATAATTTTTTTCAATTTATAAAGATTTTATTTTATTATTCTTCAGAGAGAGGGTAAGGGGGAGAGGAAGAGAGGGAGAGAGACATCAATGTATGGTTGCCTTTCACCTGCCTCCAGCTATGGACCTGGCTGGAGACCTGGCTTGCAACCTAGTTACGTTGCCTTGGCTGGGGAATCGAACCAGCGACCTTTGGGTTCACAGGCCGGCTCCTTATTCACTGTGCCACCAGCCAGGACTGTAATTGTTTTTTTTATGGTAAGCTGAGCATGTTTGTTAATAATGGTAAATTGGACACCATTTGGGTTATGGTGACTAATATGCATATTGATTATAATCCCAACATCAATGGAGCTTTTATCAGTATTATTTGTAGTATTCCTACTTGAAATGACACAATAAACTTTACTGTTTATTAAAATAGCAATTGCATATAATTTAGAAAGCCAAACAATGCTAAAGAACTTATAGTAAAAATGCTGGGCAGAATACTATACCGTAGTTACTGATCCCAGGGGAGGTCTCCAAACACTTCTGCCCACTGCATCTGGTATTGGAGTGGCCAAGAAAGCACAATGCAGTTGAGTGTTGGATAGAACAAAGCTTCACTCACATAGAAAGGCAACAGAGTAAGATCAGCTTCAATTGTGGGCCATACGCCGACTCTTGAATCTCTTGGTAAGAAGTGCTCCAGGCCCAAGGGCCATTCTTATGCACCTGATCCAGGGTTAGATATTGTACACAAGCCTACCTTTCCCAATAAAACCAACACCTTCTAACCTCAACCCTCTCAAATCCATGTTTTCACTTTCCAGAGGCAACCACTTTAAATATTTTTAGTCATTTCTTCTAATGTTGCCTCTGTATATTGAAATGAAATGTTTATACTGTGAATGCTTGGTTTTAACTTTTAGATGTTCTTTTCTGACTTCTTGTTTTAAGGGGTTTCTTTCTCATATTGCTTCTGCTTGCTCTTTGCTCCTCCATTAGCACCTTCTTCATGCTCCTGGTACATTTATATCATAATTTTTATTTAAATATATGTTGGTGACTCTAGTTCCTCAATGGATCCATTGTTCTAAACCAGGTGGAATTTAATTTTTAAATTTTATTTTAGTGGATTTTAGGGAGGAAGAAGAGACAAACTTGCCTAAATAGACTAGATATAGGTGTAGAGATACAATGAAAACCATGGTCCTGGTTCACAAAAGTCAGGAAAACTGCAAAGGCAGCAGTAATATCAAACAAAAAAAAAAAAAAACTCTTTTAGTTTCTCACTTGTTCCTTAATATCTTTTTAAAAAATGTATCATTTTAAATCATCTAACTGAAATGAACCTGGAGTCATGTCATTTTCTTTCTTTTTTTTTTTAATTATTATTTTTAGAAAGAAGGGAAGGGAGAGAGACAGAGAGGGAGAGAGACATCAATGTATGGTTGCATTTCACCTGTCTCCAGCCACAGACCTGACTGGACACCTGGCTTGCAACCTGGCTATGTTGCCCTGGCTGGGAATCGAACCTGCGACCTTTGGATTCCCAGGCTGGCACCTTATCCACTGTGCTACCAGCCAGGGCATCAATTTCTACTAGAAAAATTCCTCCATGGTCCACAGGATGAATCCATCACTTCTTTTCTCCTCATCTTTGATCCATGCCTATGTAACAGCAATTGCCAACTGATTTCATATCCCTCAGAAACCTTCCATATAACAAGTGCTCAGTACTAGCTAGTGATTTGAATAGAAATGTAAACAGACCAAGATGACATGAATACCTTTTTATGTGCATAACTGATGTTAGTCCTGAAAACCTATTTTCCTGTCTATTTATACATTCTATGCTGGCATTAATATGGTTAGATGTCTAAGAAAACAATTTTTTTCTGGTTTAAGAAAACAGTTTTTTTTTTTTTTTTTTTGATTGTTTGTGTTTTGTGGGTCAGGTTATGGGAATCAGTAAAAAAAATGACACTAATAGTTAAAAATCTGAGCTATTCTATTACTAAAGCAGAGTTTTCCTAATCCTTAGAGAAAAAAGTTCATTAATAAATTTTGCTAAATTGTAAGGGTCTTCTCATATATTTTTCATATCCTTCTGATGCCTGCTTGTATGTACTGAGATGAAAGTAAATGATGATTCCTAATTTATTACAAAATTGCATTCTCCATGGTTTTAAACTTGTCATTATTTCATGCTGCTTTCTGTGTGGTCACTCCAGGAATTCGCTCTGGGAGAAGCAAGGGAGGCTGGATAGACGAGTATCATGGCCCCCGCACCAGGGCGAGTCTAAGCAGAGAAGAGGGAACAAAATCAAGGAGAATTGGTGGACAAACCAGAAAGGAAAGCAGTGGCGTGGAAAGGAAGACTCCTCTACCGGAAAAGGCAAGTTACTATACAATGAAATCTGGCTCGTGAGAATAATTTACATGCTTCCTATTGCTATTTCATTAACTCAATAAGGTATATTTAGCTTTTCGCTGTTACTATAGAAGCAGAACAGGAAATGTAAACTTACTGTTCCAAACCAAGAAAAACCTGTATATATGGCAGAAAGTCTGGAAAAATTACATCCATTTTGTTCTTCTTATGATAAGCTCCAATTCCCCATGATTCTTTCCTATTCAAAGACTATTATTAAGAAAAATCTTTGGTGATAATATTAGTGTCACATCAGCATGTGAAGTGAAATGATCAATGGGCACTATAAAAAAAGCCAGTTCCCGGTAAACTTTCTAATATTTTAAGTCACATTGGTGAGGCACTTGATAAGAATAGGATTTGCTTTTGGCTTTGGCATCATCATTTGTTTTGAGTAAAGCTAGAAAACAACATAATTTGCATAATGAAACCTCTAAGAGTAAATCGTTGCCATTCATCAGAGGTATCCGTACCATTTTGACTTACAGTTTAAATTCATTCAAGTTTATTTCTCTCCTTACCCTAACTAAACAATGCTTTTGATTTATTTTTGCCATTCTGTGTCATGTAAAATAAAGTGTTCTGCTAGGAAGAGAAACAATTTGTCAAGTAGAAACTGTATTAAGTGAAACATTCTCCCTGATACGTTTTTAATTTGTTTTATTCTCATTTTGCTATTGTAATTTTCCCGCCTGCCAGTAGAGATAAGGGACCATTTCATTCTTACCCTGCTGGCTCAACAAAGCCCCGTGCTCATTTCGTCAAGGAGCGTCCACCATCCCCAGCAGGAGAAGTGGAGGTCAGCTCAGAAAGGATGACCCTGCCGTGGGACTTAGCCAAGAGGTCTGACCATCCATGAGTCAGTTAACAAGCTCTCTGCCCCTCAGCATTTGTCTCCCATTTATCAAACACCGTTCTAGGCCTATGGGGATTGTAAGGGAAGCAGAAGACCATGTTCATATGTGAGTTGATAAGAGCTAAGGCTAATTCAGGCTACCCTGAACACTTTGCAGGCTTTCTGAATCTTCCTCCCCTTACCCACCTTCTATGGCAGTTTTTAATACAGAGCCCATGACACGCAAGAATCCTTTGGATAGAATTCAAGTGGTTTTTAAAAATTCCTTCTTTTTGATTCTTAGTCATGAGCTGAAATTTAAAATTCCTTCAGTTATAGATGTAGGCACAAACCACAGTAGTATTAAGAGTACCTATGACCTCATCATCAATAGAAATTATAGATATTTTCATATCACATTACAGTAGTTGCAGATATCTGGAAATGCCATTTATACTTTCTTACTATTTTAACATTAAAGTGGTTATTAGACTTGCAGCTAGAGTCTTTTTATTTAATGAATTAATGTAGAAGCACATATATCTTTAAATCATAGTTTTTTCTTTGATATTTTTATAATTATATTTCAATTTAATTTTTATCTTTTGTAATCCTACCTATTTTCTTTTGTACAAGATGGGGCAAAAGTAGGTTTACAGTTGTTAGTACACGAAACATAGAGTTTATTCTTGCATTATTAATTATTGTATTATTTTCCATATGAACAACTGTGAACCTACTTATCCCCCACCCTGTATATTAAAAACATTAGTCTGAGTGGTCCAAAGGCTTCCCCAGATAGTCAAAGGGATCAGTGACATCAGAAAAGGTAAGAATCCCTGTTGATGGTAATCAGATTTGCTCATTTTAAAAATTCATTCACACTTCCAACAGAAAAAGAAGAGAAAATGTTAAATTTAGAGGTATTTAAGCAGCTATTTGTATTGAGTCTTCTGAGTTATCAAGGTTTCACATTTTTCTTTATATATTCATTATATGATAACTGAGAGTTAGCAATGGACTATCTTGATGAATTTTTGGGTCTGTTGTTTCTTACTAAATCTCTTCTCTAATCTGTTGTGATCTTGGGATATTACTTTACATCCCAGTCTTATTATCTTAATTTCCTGCATAGAGATAATCAGACCTAGCTTGTTTTGTTATTTTATGTTTATGTGTGAAGGTTATGTTTCTGGTTCATTGTTAGATCTTAAGAAATACTGAATAAACGTAATCAAGTACGAATCTATTTATAGGCCAATAGAAAACTCTAAAGCATTATTCAAGTATGCAAATGTCATGAATTATTATTACGGATGTTGTGTCATAGAATGCCAGGTGGTTGGCAAATTCTTAAAATAAGATTCTTGGCTATGGTCCTGGCTGGTGGCACAGTGGATAAGGCACCAGCCTGCAAACCCAAAGGTCACTGGTTCAATTCCCCAGCCAAGGCACATAACCAGGTTGCAAGCCAGGTCTCCCACCAGATCAGTAGCTAGAGGCAGGTGAAAGGCAACTATACATTAATGTCTCTCTCCCTCTCTGTCTCTCTCCCTACCCCTCTCTCTGGAAATAATAAATAAAATATTAAAAAAAAATTCTTGGCTATAAACTAAAAAGTGCTTTATCATTGTTGGTTAAGGCATGGAGCCTAAATAATATCAGAAGTAGTACCCTGCAGCAATTTTTAATGGGAGTGTTGTGTTTGGAAATGTTATAGCTTTTTGCTTTCTATGTTATGGTGCACTGCTCTCAATTTCCTGTTAAACACAGCGCTCACATGGTTAATAGTATTGTGTATTAGGGTGGAGAGTGGAGTGAAGAGGGATTTAGCATCACTTGGTGCACCTGTGATTGGTGTTCCTGTGACCATACTTTCTTCTCAGTAGTTGGAGGAATTGCTGTCATTTCCCCTTACAGAGCTGAGAGTATGTTACACTGGTAGAGTTGAACAACACACTGGTCCAGTTATCATCTTCAATCTTGTAGTCATATTTTCAATGTGGCTAAGAGATCAAGTTTTTCGACAAATAACAAGCATAAACTTTCTTAGCACCTAATATTGTGTCTTGTGGCCAAAATACTTAGAAGAAATTGAGTGTGGATTTCAAAGATGGCTGTAATGCAACACCCCTCTTGTCACTTAAATCAACATTGCAGCCAATATATTTTAAACTTTAGGTTGACGGTGGTTAACCCTGCATGGAAATGCAAGGCATTTTATACCATTTTTTTAAACGAGTAACTGCTCACAGTGTCCCTTGGTGGTCCCCATTTTGAGCTGTTTTGAGAGCCAGGACTATTTGGCACAGCATTTCCGAGCTTACTGCTCTTATGGTGCAAGGTTAACAGTCTGAGAGAAGTAGTACTTTAGAAAAACAAGCTTTGAGGCAGTCAGATAAACATTTCCTTCTCTTCAAGAGATTTCAGTCAGCATCTACTGTGGCGTTAATGTTGCCTCCCCAACTTATGTTACTGGGATCTGCCTAACAACAGGGTGAGTGAACAGGCTGTGATTTGACTTGTGTCAATAAGCCCCTGAGTCCCATACTTGCTTAACCAAAAGCCTGTGATCAATGTCAATCTTTGGTGGCATCATTACAGCCTTTGTAATTATAAGCTACTTTTTAAAACAGAAAGAGAGAGAGAGAGAGAGAGAGAGAGAGAGAGAGAACAATTCTGCAATAATCAATAAACAATGAATTAGTTCATTGACCTTATGAGACGAGGAGAGGCAAATCTTTTATCTCAAAACTATCAAAGGCATTGAGAATAAAGTAACTAGGACAACTTTGGCATTTAGAGAGGTTCAGAGCAAGAAGAATACTCAAAAGTATGGTATTTTAGTTTAAAGGAATTGGGTTATTATTCCCCATTTAATGGCATTGAATTAGATTGGAAATAATAAAAATTAGCCTTGACATTCATTGAACAAGAAGGAACAGACAAACTTCCAGAAAAGTAACAAGCAATAGGAGCATCTGGGAGACATTAACACAGCCACCCCACTGTTTCTCACTTTTCCTTGTTCTACCATGAAATCGCTGTTTCACATAGCTTGGAGTTTGTGAACCATGCCAATATATATTTATTTTAAACATAGTTCATTTTTAAGTACACTATTGCTTTGGAGAGATGAGAGTAAGAGGAGATATAGTTTTATTGTACAGTTTAGAGGATTTTCACTGTACCTTTGTTACAGGTAAGCACTGGGCCCCTCATTTCATGGACTCTGTTGACTGGTCATCAGGCCATGAGTAAAGATCTTCCTTTAGGGAGCAACCACTTTCTGACATTAATGTTGTCTTGATGGAGAGCACAGCATGTGAGTTATAAGTTTTGGCCTGTGAGCTGTGAAAGATGACTCAGAAAATATAGCCTTGGAGAACTAGCTGAGGAAATGCCTTTGGCAGCAGTAAGCCCCAAACAGACTCAGTTCATTTCTATTTTTGGCTCCTCTTCAGATGTCCAGACTGGCACAAGCCAGCCACCAACCCCATTTCTTATTGCTCCTGCTGCAATGGGCTGACATCTCTTTTCTTCATAAAGATGTGTGAAGCCAGTTAGATGAGAGCAGAAATACTAAAGGAATATGGGTACAAATGAAATAAAATGGAACAGAGAGAAGGTGATAGGGGGAAAAACATTTGACAAAACTTAAAAATATTTCTGAGGAACTTTAGTAGTAAATGCTTTTTGAATATTGCATAATAAGAAGATAGAAAATCCATATGATGGAACAGAGGCTATAAAGAAAAAGAAAAGAACATGAAGTTCTGAAACCACGCTTTATTATAGTTGTATGCCAACACTGAATACTCATTTTGCTCCTCTATTGTTTGCTCAAAGTCTCCTAGGGATGGAAGATGAAAGTACCTGCCAAAAAAAAAAAAAGTATTTTTAAAAAAAGGTCAAAAAGGAAGGCACAGAGGGATAAGGAAGAATGAAGTAATAGGTCTTTTAAAAAAATTATTGGCAAGAGCATTATTATTTTTTTTTCATAAGAACTTTACATTTCTTTCTTGGCAACAAAGTTATTGATAACATTGAAAATGCCATCTTAAGTACTATGTTACTGAAGTAATGATTGTGGGATTTATATATTTAGATGAACAGGCTATCAGAGCTATAAAGGACATGGAAGATCATTTAGTCTTCCTTTCATTTTAGAGATGGGCCCAGAAACTTGGCATGATATTCTCAAGGTCACAAAACCAATTAACAGCCACTCGGGAACTGAAATTCTGGATTTTAGTCTAGGACTAAGGATCACAGCAATTTCTTTCCCTTCTTAGTAAAAGTGATGAGGAAAATAAATGTCATGTGGTTTATTGACTTTCTCAAGGTCAATCAACACATTAGAAGCAAACATGTGCTTAGAAACAGAGGCTCTTGATTTCTGCCCATAGCATGAGTTTATCTGTTATGGAACCATCAATGGTCTCAAAGTGGGTTCTCTGAGGTGAGCTCATTAGGGACTTCTCTTGGAACAACTATGAAATGGAAGAGGAACCATTTAACGTGGACCCTTTGGTCTGATGCTATATTGTATAGGATGATACTAATAAACCAAACATGGTAAGTTTCAGGTAGTGGTGCTAACTGATCTGTTGTGGACAGAATAGCCAAATCCAAACCCAGAATATATGTCTGTTTATGTCAAAATGCCTTTTCCAAACTGGAAGATCCAATGTACTCAACTAGCTACCAAATGGCTCTTTGTTCTCCTATAGGGATGGTGCCACTCTGGCACTACCCTTGGATTTTGTTTCTAGCAGATTGAACATTCAAGCTTGGTCAGCCTTGGTAACTGGACACAATGCTGTTAAGCACATGTGAAGCTTCTATCCCTCACACTATAGCTATTTCATTGATGTGTCCATTGTGCTGGCACTGGAGAGGTTGATGACAGTTATTGGCTGA
Source organism: Noctilio leporinus (assembly GCA_004026585.1). NCBI lineage: Eukaryota > Metazoa > Chordata > Mammalia > Chiroptera > Noctilionidae > Noctilio > Noctilio leporinus. The sequence goes on from PVIW01003567.1 coordinate 21,143, forward strand.
TATCAATTGACCAAGTCATACTGTTTACCTCTTTGGTGTTAACATTTGGTGCAAAGATCTTCACTCTCCATGCCTATTCCCATAGGTCTATCCAAATTCCTCCACCTCAGGCTTTCTTTTCCTGCTTTTCCAGTTTTTATCCCTTTTGATCACTGACATCCTAGTCAAGCCATGTACCTGTGCTCATGAGACTGAGCACATTATAAGCTCAGGACATTTCCTATTCTACACAAAGAACATGGCTACATATACTGTCTGAAGTTCTGCCTATTGAGAGGATTTCTCCTTGCCCTGCTGTTAAGAGCCAACTCTAAATCAGGCTCTAATATAGCCTTTGCTTCCCATTTTACCCATCTACCAAGCCAAACTGTCTGTATACCAAACTTGAATTTCTTCCTCTTCTGTAAATTGGTCCTGTAAAGGATTCCTGTATATGGTAATAAGTATGAGTCGCCAGTCAAGTGCTACAGCAACAACAGTGTATGGCTTCAGGATCTAAGCCACCTGCTCATGTATCTATCTGTGTCTCCTGGCCCTATTAATGTTTGATCTTGGGTGCAGCATGTTCACCTCATGATGTATTGGTCCTGGGCCCACCTGACATCATGACTTTGTGGTCTGTTAGGGCCTAACTCATAATAAGCAGTTCAGGCCTCATGGTGATTTGCTGTCCATGGTTAGGCACTGCATTTCTAACTGGATTCACCAGTATCATATCAAGACCTACTTTTCAGAAGATGTATAAATAAATATCTGTTGTAAATAACATGGCCTTACTCCAAATCCTAGACATCTGTGTTGCGACTCTCCCATCTGGATTTGCTATAAACTCCAGATAGCCCCTTTTCCTACCACAGATACCTCTAATGCTATGCTGTACTGATGGGTCATATTACTCAAGTGACAAGGATATTTACACCACAGTCTGGATTGCTATACATTCTTTCCCTGCTTTGGTCTTTACTCCAACCTGAAAGCCTTTTATTTGGTGAGGTACTACCACTGGCCATGGAATATGCTGCTTCCAGAACATGGAAGCACCTACCAGGTGAGGTACTTCCTTTTTTGGTGTAGAAAGCACCAGTTGCAATAATCTGTCCTTCCTTTTGAAGAGATGCCCTCAAATGCCCAAGTTCAATAGACTTTTAAACATATTACTGTTATAATCTGAAACTTCATAATGGTTTATCTTTCAACCACTGTGAAGGGTGTATTTTATCCAGGCTTACAATGTGCTTACTGTTTCTATTTCATCTTGTCTAATCTGCATTATATTTTATAAATAGTGGGCCAATGAAAATTTCTGTGGTATGTCAAATCAATCAACATCTCTTAAAACTATATTATGACAGGGAAGATGAGTTAACATACTCTTGGGCAAGTTTCAAAATGCATACTGCTCTCCAATCCCAGTGAATGTGAGTTCTTCTGACCTTCCTTTCTATTATGGTTAGAGAATAATTTCTTTTGGTCACATGCCATGTGCCTGAGGTCATAGCAATATGTACTAGCAGAAATGCCATATTGGCAGGCAGCTGCAATTGGGCTACTGCTGCTTAGTTGAGATTTCAGTGATCTGTTGTTATTGTTATCCTTCAGAATCCATTTGGTTTTGTAAGGTGAGTAACTGTTGAATTAAATGGAGATATAATGGGAGCTCATCACCTGTGTATCCCTTAGGTCTTTAATGGAAGCCATTAAATTTAACTATTTTTCTTGGAATGTGATAGTTTATTAAAGAGTACTCTGGGAAAAAATACCCACAGAAGGAAAAAAAAGAAGTAAAATTTGGCAGAAGAAAAAGGTGCATCCTTGATGAATGCCATAGGTGTCCCATAGGGAGCTTTTGGTGTGAACTAGCCTTGCAGAGATTTCCTGAGTTGAAGCGAGAAGACTGGGCCTTTATACTCCTCTGTTGACCAGTCATGGGATGTAGGATGTCCAGGGAAGGGGTGTGACTTTGGGCAAGGCAGCTCACTTCAACCAAGACACTTCCAAAGAAGGGCTGATAGCTGAGGATTGTCTGTTGGCAGCACTTCCAGCAGCTGGGAGAATAGGTCCTTCATTCTTGAATGTGAACCTGGGCAGCCTATCACAGACTCATGTACCAAATGTAATATGAGAGGCCTTCAAACTGTGGTATAACCCTGAAAAGTAGACTAATATATATTATTATTATAAGTAGACCTATATTATATTAGTCAACTTTTTAGGGTTATACCACATTATTGGAGGCCTCCCACATTACATTATATATAAATAAAATCATAGTATATATAAAGGTGGAAGCTTTAGGGGTTTATAAGATATTTGAAGTGAAGGATTACAAAAGAGGGTGAAGTGGGGGAAGAAAAGAAATGGTGCTGTCACACTCTAATTACTGAAGAGTACCACTAACCATGGGTTTACTGAGCGGACACAGAATTCAGAAGAGAATGGTATTTGTAAACCGATAAATGAGTCTAGAATAAACAACTTTTCATAAATTGCCTAAAATGTGGCTCAGGCTAGTATACTAGTTGCCCCAGGTTGGCTTTCATCTGACTGGAAAACAAGTGGCATTTCAGATGATGAAACTATTATAATTGCAGTTGGAATATATTCTAGTACATGCTCAAGAGCTGCAAGTATACTGTGGCTTGGAATTAATCCACAATCAGTAATTGGCTTTTTCTATTTAAATATCCAGACACAGTGATTTTGAACAAGATCTTTCTACAATTAAGAATATGAATGTTGTTTATGTTGTTAGACTAAATGTCATGTATTATTTAAGACATGAAAAAGAGAATTTAATCATGAATTTTTAAAGTGAAAATTCATCTGGAAGATATTCTCTAACTTCCCCATTTGAGCAGTATCTTTCTCATCATTCTTTTTTGTCTTTGTACTCATCACTACCTGATATATAATATACTATATATCTGATGTATATCTGACAATATATTTAATAATATATCTGATAAGTAATAGATAGTACTTATTTTGGGGAGGAATGACTGCATCTTCCACCTCTATTTGGAATGTGAATTTCATGGAAGCATGGAGATTGTCTACTCAGTTTATTGCAATACCATTAACACCTAGAGAAGTACTTTACAAATGGTGAATGCTCAATAAATATTGGCTAAAAGAAAAACCAATGAATATGAGTCATACTCTTTTTGGTTAGTAGATTCCTTTGCTCTTTATTTTATTTATTTTCTTTTTTAAAATTAATTTATTCTTATTGTATTACTTTTATTCCATTTTCCCCGTATTGCTCCCGCCCTGCCCCACCCTTCCCATCCCCTCTCCCACAGTCAATCCCTGCATGTTGTCCATGCTCATGGATCATTTATACTAGCTTTTTGACTAAACTATTCCCTTTTTTTTGCCTCATTCTCCCCTTCCTCCTCCCCTCTGCACACTATCAGTCTCTTTCTTGTTTCCATGCCTCTGGTTCTATTTTGCTTATTTGTTTATTTTGTTCATTAGTATCCTGTATTAGGTGAAATTATACAGTATTTGTCTTTCACTGAGTGGCTTATTTCACTAAGCATAATACTCTCCAGTTCCATTCATGTTATTGCAAAAGGTGAGTTCTTTCTTTCTGCTGTGTAGAATTCCATTGTGTAAATGTACTGAAGCTTTTTTGATTCATTCATCCACTGATGGGCACTTAGGCTATTTCCAGCACTTGGCTATTGTCAATAGTGCTGCTATGAACATAGAGCTGCATGGGTTTTTCTGAATTGGTGTTTCAGAGTTCTTTGGGTATAATTCTAGCAGGGGCATCGCTGAATCAAAAGGCAGTTTTATTTTTAGTTTTTTTGAGGAAATTCTGTACTGTTTTCTGTAGTGGCTGCACCAGTCTGCATTCTCCTCTGCTTTTAAACACATTGTTAAAGTTAAGATCATATTTTAGGTTAAGAATTTGTTGCTTTAGATGAATTCATGACTACAATTGTTGTAACTCTCTGTAAGATTTTCTGGAGTTGTGGTCAGCAGAATTAACTATAGTTAATAAATACCTCATTAAACACTTTAATGTCAGCAACCAGAGATATTCATATTTCATTAACTGGTCTGATTTTATGGCTCTAGGCAGCTACTGTAGCATTGATGATGATGATGATGATAGTGGGTAATATTCATTGGATATTATTTTCCTAGTCACAGCGCTAAGAATTTGGCATTCATTACCTTATGTGATGTCCACCACAACTCTATGTGGGACAGCTGAGCATTTTATTCATGAGAAAACTCAGGTGGAGAGAACATACACCTGACTGGTAGTGATACCAGCATTTGAACTGGGGTGAGACTTTCACCAAAGTCTGTGATCTTAACTACTTTGATATTCTAAAGCAGTAGTGAGGCAAGAGAAGTGGAGGGAGCAGATGTAATTTAAAGAAAAATGAATCTTATACTTCCCTTTCAAAATGGCTGGGAGAAGAGAGGGGATGTTTGAGGGTATTTTAGAAACACCATGTATAAGCAGGTAACCATTAGGAAGAAAGAAAAATGGCATTTTCCAAAATTGTGGGAACAAAAGAGAAGGATATCCAGCCTTTGGGGGAGATAAGGTAGAATTATAGAGGAGGACCTATTTCATTTGAGATTGGGAAGTGAACAAAGGACATATCAGAAAAAAGGAACAAAAAATGCTCACATATTATCTTTTTCCCATTCTAGGATCCAATAGTGCTATCACACATTGCATTTAATTATAACATTGCTTTGCCTTCTTTAAGTTAGGTTTCTTCAATCATTCTGGCTTTCATTACATTAACATTTTTATTAAAGTATAGTTGACATACAATATTCTATTAGTTTCAGATGTGCAATACAGTGATTCAACATTTACATAGCTTATAAAGTGTCTACCATGATAAACCTAGTAACCATCTGTCACTGTACAAAGTTATTATGATATTACTGACTATATTCTGTGCAGTGTACCTTATATCCATTTGACTTGTTTATTTTATAATTGGAAGTTTGTGTCTTAAGATGAATCGATAAGAAGATGTGATATATACATACAATGGAATATTACTCAGCCATAAAAAGAACAAAATCTTGACATTTGTGACAACATCAATGGACCTAGAGGGCATTATGCTAAGTGAAATTAAATCAGATAAAGACAAATGTCATATGATTTTACTTACATGTGAAATCTAAAACAAAACAAAACTGATAAAACAAAACAGAAACAGAATCAGAGAACCATCTGACAGTTGCCAGAGGGGAGTAGAGCAAAAACAATGCCTTTTTTTTTTTTTTTTTTTTAAGTAGGCAGGCCAGTTGTTTTGCAGAATTAGCCTCAGTTTGGTTTTATCTGTTTCTTCATGTAGATTTAGGCTGTGTATTTTGACAGGAACTTTATTATGTGATGTTGTGCTTTTCTCTGTGGGTCAACTCAGGGTGTCAGCATGTACCAATATTGGTGGTGTTAACTTTGATCACTTGATTAAAGTGATCTCTGTGAAGACCACCCATAGTAAACATACTATTCTCTCTTTGAAATGAAATAAACTGGGGAAAAACAATGTTGAAGTATCCTAATGAATTTTTACACAATAATTTTGATATATTCATTAATGATTCTTGTGTGAACCAATTATTAGTATATATTTGAAAAAATTTTAATTCCTCTAATTTATTGGTTCGCATTTTCCCCATCACTTTTTTTTTTCAGCAATTTTCTACTTCTGGAATAATCAAATATTTCAGGCTCAGTTTGTACTTTCTGTCCTCTAACTCTGGAATCAGCCATTTTTTCAAGCAATCCTAGTTATTTTATTGGGATGGGTATCTTGAAACCAAGATTTATGTATAAGGTGGGTTCATTGCTACCGAGGTGTCATTACATATACATACATTCATTGCACCTACATACAAGTGAACATTCTGGGTACATCATTGGGGAGTAACCATCAGTTATAAAGAGCTAAAATCTAATGGAAATCATGATTGTAAAAACTCTTTCTGTCTAACAAGCACTTATAATTATAAAAGATTGCATAATTTTTAAAAGTCACCTGGAGAGAAACAATCAAGTCTCATTTCCCAACTAAGAGTCACTTGGTTGGTTACCCAGATTCTATAGTTTTATATTTATGAGACTGTATTCTTTATCCTGTTGCTTTGGTAAGAATCCTGTAACTCTGGGTTAGCATCAAAAGAAACATTTCCATAACATTAAAAATATGTAAGGAAATACAAAAGTAATAAAGAAATGAATCAAGCACAGGTTTCTAACATTCTAGAACAAGCTTTAGTGTAAGTATAATAATACATTTGAAAGCACTGCATTTCTATACATTTTCATTACTGATGAAGGTGTTTGAGGTATTCGAAAGAATCAGCCAGGCTAAATTTGCAAGCCTATTCTAAATTGTTTAAAGAGACTTGAGTTTATAATAAAAGTTAACATATTTAGGGAAAATTAACCTGTAAAAATGATTGGCAATATTTAATAAGTTGAACATTCAAAAAAATGGAACTAGGAGTGAGTGCATAGAAGTTCCTTGGCACAAAAGCCTTGAGAAATGAAGCAAGGTGTCCTGAACTTCAATCTGGGCAGAGCATTGCAGTACCCACCACAACTGATATTGTTTTCCTTTGTAAGGCCACAGAAAATGTCAGAATATACAGATTCATAGACTATCAATCCCGCGAGAGACATTAAATATCATGCATTTTATAATTTAGACCCTTAGCATTTTATAATTTAAATACTTGCTAAGTGTTCCTCAAAGTACCCAAAAAATAGGTTAAGATATTTTCCTATGTTTCAGGTCCTCATACTTTATTTTTCCTAATAGTTGGATAATAAAAATTAAGGAAATGTCTCACTGTATATGTGTACTGAATTCTCAGAAACTGCCTTTGAGAAGCCATAGAAAAAGCAATGAATTACAAATAGATGCTTGTTCTGTTGTTTCTTTCTGCAAAGGTGAAGAAAGAGAATTAGTTTAATTGGTGACAATAAAGCTATAATAACGCTATTGCATAGAAACTAGGATATACAGTGGGAACATCACAATCATTACTCAGGATAGTTGAAATTAAATACTGCCCAGAGGCAGGGGATTGAATCTACTGATCAGCAAGATACTGTCAGCCCATTAGCTGTGAAACTAAACTGAGAAAGTATTATTTTTAAAAATTGGTTCCCATTTAACCTTATTGAAAGTTAAAAGTGCTCTTTGCACAAAGAAGGCATCTAAAGAAAAGAAGGAAGCCCCTGGCTCTCCCAAAGCTGAAGCCAAGGCAAAGGCTTTCAAGGCAAAGAAAGCAGTTGCTGGAAGGCCTCCACAGCCACACACAAAAGGAGATCTGAAAGTCACCCACCTTCTGTAGGCCGAAGACACTGGGCTCCAAAGGCAGCCTAGATATCCTCAGAAGATCGCCCCCAGGAGAAAGAAGCCTGGCCACAATACTATCAAGTTCCCCCTGGTTACCAAGTCAGCCATGAAGCAGATAGAAGACAACAATACACTTGTGTTCAATGCAGATGTCAAGGCCATCCAGCATCAGATCAAACAGGCTGGGAAGAAGCTCTATGACATTGGTGTGGCCAAGGTCAATACCCTGATCAGGCCTGATGGAGAGAAGAAGGCATATGTTTGATTGGCTCCTGACTATGGTGATCTGGATGTTGTCAACAAAGTTGGGATCATTTAAACTGAGTTTAGCTGGCTAATTAGAAATATAAAAAGTTTATACTGTAATAAATAAATAAAATAAAAAGTTAAATGTGCTTTTACTCCAATTTGTTATCCTCTTGATATCTTTCCTTGTATTGTGAGAAAATCATAATTTTCCTTCTACATCACACTGTGTTTTCTTCTGGAAAAATGGTGTGTCCCTGCTACTTATTAAAGGGAACAATAGCAAAATATTATTGAGTATATAAATTGCCTTTATTAGCCTTATTACTTAAAGAATTATAGGAGGCAGTTATGTCCCACTTCTATGAGACCTTGCTCATATATTTTAACAATAATTGCTTGCAAGTATGTATGTTTGTCTTTATAATGTATAATCTGTTTGAGAGCAAGTATATTTCTTTTCATCCTTGTTCCTCCAATAGCCTGAGAGCTCTCAATAAATGTTTGTTGAATGAATTGATAATTGGTAGTATATTATAGTTGTTTATTCAAGTATCCATCTCATTAGCTAGACTGAATTAAACATGGTGATCAAGCCCTGGCTGGTGGCTCTGTATATAGGCATCAGCCTGTGAACCTAAAGGTCACTGGTTCGATTCCCAGCCAGGGCACACAACCAGGTTGCAAGCCAGGTCTCCAGCCAGGTCTGTAGCTAGAGGCAGGTGAAAGACATTGATGTTTCTCTCCCTCTCTGCCTCCATCCCTTTCCCTCTCTCTAAAAATAATACATTTTAAAAAAGAATAAAAATACATATCTAAAAAAAGGGGGTCAAATCTTATTCATTTTTATACCACTAGTTTCTTCATATAATGTTCATATAATAGGTATTCAAAACATTGTAGTGAACAAAGGAATAAGAAAGGAATGATAGGGTAGGAATGATAGAGTATGAATTATTAATCAAGGGTTGTGGGAAAGCTCCCTCCAAAATTACCCTTCTTGCATGCCTGTCAATGATGTGGTCGATTCCACTGTATGCTTATTCACTGTCTGCTGCTAAGGGATCCTCTTGATAAAGCAAGTCCAGAGTTTGCTGAGAACTCAAGGTCAGTTTTAGAAATGCAATTACTTCTTCATAGGATGAGGGCATGGGTGACCTGAAGAAGAAGAAAATGATTAAGATGGGCAAGAGACTCTGGAAGAGGAAGCTTTGCTGCCTTGTAATGTTGCTCTAGGTCAGCCTAGGGGTAAGATGGAAAGGTATTGATTAGGATGGTCTAGCACTGTGCATAAATAGGAAAACCAGAAGGGAGATCTGTATGTAGCAGTTTTTCTATGAGACTTATGAGGAGAGTAATTAAAACAAGGCAAAAATACAAATGAGAAGCTTCGTTTATTCATCAAGAAGATATTTTCGAGTTCCTGCTGTGCCCTAGGAACTGTGATAGGCACTGCAGATTTAACAGGAAACAGCAAACATTTTCTCTATGCTAAAGAGCTGACCCATGTGTAGGGGAGATCAATATTGAGTAAATATCACCAAAAATCTCAGTGAAAAACTGTACTTAGAGTTGAAAAAGCAACATGGTATTATGATACATATAACAATGAGACTAACCTAAAATAAAAGTTAATGGAAAACTTTCCTAAGGAAGGGTCTTATAAGACAATACTTGAAGGGAAAAAAAAGTTATTAGCAATGCAGAGGTGGAAGAAATAGTATTCTTTCTTCTTTTTTTTTTCATCCTCACCTGAGGACATTTTTATCATTGGTTTTTAGGGAGAGAGGAAAGTGGAAGGGAAAGAGAAGCATTGGTTTGAGAAAGAAGCATTAATTGGTTGCCCCTGTATGCACCTGGACATAATATTGATGTTCATAATGGTGATCATATGTGTTCAGTGCTGGGTTGCATGTGCCTGCATCTGGACTGGGGATGGAACTTGCAACCTAGGTATGTGCTCTGACTGGAATTGAACGCATAACCTTTCACTTATAAGGTGATGCTCCAACCAACTGAGCCGCACTGGTCAGGGCAGGAATTGTATTCTTGAGAAAAGTGAAAGCATGTGAAAGGACCTCAAGAGAGAAAGAACTTGAGCATTTCTGGAATTAAAAGAAAATTGTTGTTGTTGGAGCTTAGTGAGAAATAGAAAGAACAGAGCAAATTAAAGTTGAAAAGGAAAGCAAAGGCTTGAGACAAATTATGCCATGCCTGAAAACCAAAGAGTTTGGATTTATTTTAATAAGAAGACATTGAATAATTTAATCAAATATAGAGGAGAAATATCACCAACTTATATTTTTTAAGAAGATGACCGTTGAGTTTGGAAAACTAGGAAGATCCTTTACTCATCTGCAGAAACATCAACCAAACAATAACATACCAACCCAAGTAGCTTTGTGGGAACTCTAAAAACCAGGTAAGAACCTGCATCAACCTTCGGAATTTCCAACCAAGAAAAATCTATGGTCAAAATGTAGGAATTGTTGGGGCATGGTTGTGCCCTTTTGCCCTACTCCATACTCGGTGTGGCATGGGAGAAAGCCAAACAATTCCTGGTTCCTCATTCATGATGAAAAAAAAAACAAAAACAATTTGTATGCAACATTCTGACTTGTACAGGGCTGCCCAGGGAACTGGTTTCTGTCTTGCCTGACTCAGAGCACTGATGGAAATGATGACATAGTTAGCAATCAAGTAGGGGATTGCTGAAAACGCTAGTAGCTGCCATGACACAAGGAAGCTTCAGGGGGCTACAGATCCATGAGTGCCTTGAGGCAAGAGATTACAGGCAGAGAAATAGAACACCTCAGACCTTGTAAAGAGTAGGGTGAGATTCTTAGGGAAATTAAGACATTTAAAAGCAGCCATGAATATAGGGGAATAGATGAAAGTGCACATACAGGCTCAAGAAAGATGTATGCTGAAAACATCTTAAGCCTTCACACCAGAATTTTTAGTGAAGGTCTCTGTTGTGCAAAAACAGTTTCCAAAGACTGGGTGAGAAGGCTATTTTTTACATGCCCAACTTACAACAAAACGTCATAAGCATATAAGGAAATAGTGAGACATAGCCCATTCAAAAGAACAAAATAAGTAGCCAAGAATTGATTCTAAAGAAACATAGGCTGCAGATTTACATGATAAAGACTTAAAAACTGTCTTAAAATGACCAATAAGATCAAAAAGAACACAGAGACCTAAAAAAAAAAAAAAATCAGGAAAATTATATATAAACAAAATGAGAATATCAACAAACTGATACGAATTACTTAAAAAAGAGCTAAATAGAAATTCTTGGGCTGAAAAATTCAATAACTAACTTGAAAATTTTTTCTAGAGGGTTTCAACAGGAGACTTGGAAAGGAAGAAAAAGAATCAATGAACTTGAAGGCATTTTGAAATTATCAAGTCTGAGGACTAAAAAGAAGAAAGAATGAAGAGAAGTAAACAGAGCCTAAGGGTTTCTGAAACACCCTCAAATGGATTAATATATGCATTATGGGAGTTCCAGAAGAACACAGAGGAAAAAGAGGCACAATGTTTATTTGTGGAAATAACTGTGGCTATACTATTTCCACATTTGAGGAAAGAAGTGGGGAAAGGATTTCAATGAACTACAAGTAGAATAATCTCAAAAGAGATCCACACTGAGACAAAATATAATCAAACCATGGTAAGTAAAAAACAAAGAGATAATTTAAAAGCAGCAAGAGAAAAGCAACTGATAACAAACAAGATGCCCTCAATAGATTTTTAGCATATTTCTTAGCAAATACAATATAGGATAGAAGGCCATGGGATTATATATATATATATATATATATATATATATATATATATATATATATATATATATATATAAATTGCTAAATCAAAATTCTTGTCAACTTTTAGTTCTATATAGGACAAAACTATCCTATAGAAATGAAAGATAAATTAAGACATTCCCAGAGAAACAAGAGCTAAGTGATGTAATTATGACTACACTTGTTTTACAAGAAATGCTAAAGGGATTCCTTTATGTTGAAACAAACGGTCATTAGATAGTAACTCCAAACCATACAAAAATATAATGTCTTCGAGTAAAGATAAATATATGAACAAATAGAAAAACCTATATTATTGTAAGTGTGGTTCAAACCCTACATTTATTGTATTATAGAATTTAAAAGATAAAAAATTTTAAATAGTTATTAATCTATATTAATCTATTTAATATATAAATGTCTAATTTGTGACATCAGTAACAAAGTGGGGAGGAATGAAGCAGTAAAGGAGTAGAGTTTTAATATGCTATTGAAGTTAAGTTGTTTGCAGTTTTAAAAAGATTGTTTCAACTTTAGAATATTATATGTAATTCCCATGGTAACCACAAAGACTATATCTACAGAATACACATGAAGGGAATCAAAATGTGTCATTATAAATTATCAACCAGCCCTGGTTGGTGTGGCTCAGTGGATTGGTGCCAGCCTGAGAAATCCAAAGGTCACTAGTTCAATTCCCCAGTCAGGGCACATAACCAGGTTGCAAGCCAAGTTTCCAGCCAGGACCTTAGCTGGAGGCAGGTGAAAGGCACCCATATGTTGATTCTTTTCTCCCTTTCTCCCTCCCTCCCTGCCCTTCTCTCTGAAAATAATGAATAAAATCTTAAAAATAAAAGAATCATGAAAAATAATAAAAAGATAAAATATCAACTAAACACAAAACAAAGCAGTAAGAGAGAAAATAAGGGACAAGAAAGTTATAAGACATACAGAAAAAAAACCCCCAAAAACCCAAAATGGCAAAATTTAGTACTTCCTTCATCAGCAATTACTTTAAATATAAATAGATTAAACTCTCCAATCAAAAGACACATTAGTAGATTGGCCAAAAGAATTTAAAAATAAAGGGTATGACTAGCTGGTATCTATGGGGGACTCACTTTAGATCTAAAGACACACACACATAGGTGAAAGTAAAAGGATAGAAAAAAAATGTTCTTCCAAACATACAGTAACTAGGAATAAGGAGAGCTATAATAATAGCAGACAAAATAGACATCAAGTCAAAAACTCTTACAAGAGACAAAGAACATTATATAAAGATAAAATAGTTAATATGACAAAGTAATATAACAATTATAAACATATATACACCAAACATCAGAGTTTTAAATATAGGCAGTGAACATAAACAGAATTGAGTGGAGAAAATGATAGCCCTCCAACTATAGTTAGTAGTGGATTTCAATGCTCAACTTTCAGTAATGGGTAGGACAACCAGATAGAAAATGAGTATGAAAATATGACCACCAGTATATGACAATTGTACCTAACAGACATATACAGAATGGTCCACTCAAAACAGCACAATACAGTTTTGTTTTGTTTTTTTCAAGTGCACATGGAGCATTCTGTAGGATTAAATTTGTGTTAGGCCACAAAACAAATGTAATAGTTATTAAAAGATTAAAGTCATTCAAAGTATCTTTTCTCATCATAAAATAATGAAACTAGAAAGAGAGGAAGAAAAAGTGGGAAAATCCACAAATATGTCAAAATGAAACAATATACTCAACCACCAACCAATAGTCAAAGAAGAAATTACAGGAGAAATGACAAAATATCTTGATACAACTGAAAATGAAAATACAACACACCAAAACTTAAGGGATACAACAAAAGCAGCCTGTTGTTGTATTTTTTTTCTCAAGTTTTGGAAAGGGAGGGAGAAAGGGGGAGAAGAACAGATGGGTTGTCTCTCGCACACCCCCAACTGGAGACCTGGCCCACAACCCAGGCATGTGCCCTGACTGGGAATTGATCTGGCAGCCTTTTGGTTTGCAGGCTGGCCCTCAATCCACTCAACCACACTAGCCAGAGCCAAAAGCAGTTTTAAGAAGGAAGTTTCTGCTTACATTTAAAAAGGAAGATCAAATCAGTAACCTAATTTTACACCTTAAGTAAACAGAAAAAGAGCAAATTAAATACAAGTTAGCATATGTAAGGAAATAAAGATTAAAGATAAAACAGAGAATGGGAAAACAGAAAAATCAATGAAACCAAAAGTTGATTCTTCCAAAAGATCAACAGACTTGACTAATATTTAGGTAGGTTTACTAAGAATAAAAGATGAAAGGCTTTAAATGGGAGTGGGGACTTTTAACCAATTTTACAGAACTGAACATAATACTATGAATAATTGTACATTGATAGATTGGATAAACTAGATGAAATGGATCAATTCCTAGAAACACACAATCTACCAAGACTGAATTGTGAAGAAATGGAAAACTTGAACAGATATATTTTTCTAGTAAGCTGATTGAATCAGTAATCAAAACTCCTTCAACAAAGAAAAGTCCAGAACTCTATGGCTTATTTGGAATATTGTCAAATATTAAAAGAAGAATTAACACCAAACCCTCTCTCACACTCGTCCAAAAAACCAAAAATAGGCTGGAACACTACCAAAACCATTCTCTGAGATCAGCATTATCCTGATACCAAAACCAGACAAAGACTCACAATGATAGCAAATTATAGACCATGTTTCTGATGAATATTGATGCAAAAGTTCTTAACAAAATATAACAAACAGAATTGACTAGCACATTAAAAGGGTTATACACCATGACCTAATGGGATTTATTTCTGGAATGCAAAAATATGTGAAACATATGTCTAACATACAAAAATTGATCAATGTAATACACCACATTAACATAATGAAGGAAAATCCCACATGATCATCTCAATATATGCAGAAAAAACATTTGACAAAAGTTAAGATGATTTTCATTTAGAAAAACACACAAAACACTAGGAATAGAAGAAAACTAGTTTAAAATACTAACAGTCATATATGTCAATTATGCCTAACAGACATATACAGAGAAGCTTACAACTAACACATAAAATATGAAAGATGAAACACTAGTATTTTTTATATTTTAAAAATTTATGTAAATAGCATCATACCCTCTGTATCATTTGATAATTTGCTTTTCTTGCTTATATTATATTTTTGAAAGCAGGGGTTTTGAGTCCCTGAAGTAAAAATTGTGAGTTTTCCTATTGGCATTCATTTATAGAAAATACATAAAATATACAAATATAATAAGAAGAAGCCCTGTTGTATAACTTGTATGAATGACATTTGATGATCAAAGGCGTTTATAAACTTTGTGTCAAAATGATCATTGGAATCCTGTTTGGAGAAGAACTTAAGGAAGAATGTTGGCAGAAAGGAGATCCTGTTTTTTAAATAATAAATAATTATCCCTTTAAGTTGGTTAAGTTCTCCTGAATTATATCCAATGTCAATTTTCATTACAATAAACTGGTTGCATAACCCACTTACCAATTTTTCTTTGCTGAAAAAATTATCAAAGTGAAATAAAACTTTAAGCTTTTCTTTGCTAAGAAGTAATTTCTGAACTATTTATTGATAGAAAGTATTCCCGAGGACCTTAATGATTAGATGCTGGGGACCCCACAGTTTTGTAGAAGTTGAGCTTTCATTTGAAATAATATTTATTCCACAATAGCCTATGTATTATTTCATTTTGACTCTTCTATGTTCCTAGCAAGTGGACACTATTTTCTCATTTATCGAGTGAAATAATTAGAGCTCTAAGGCTTGCCAAGTCATCCAAGGTCACGTAAGTAAACAGTGGAATTGAGACTTAAAGCCAGGCCTTTCTTCCTCAGAGCCTGTGTTCTTTGTGTTTGCTGCCAGTGCAGATCCCTCTTTGAAAACATGAAAGTCTGCCTTGGGAAAATAAATTTAGCTTATTTTCTTTTTCTATTTCTCCATCTGACTTCCAAAAAAATTTGTTAATTGGCTTCCACATAGTTTTATTTGTCCTAGCTATGTGGTGCTTTTCAAGGCTTATAAAGAGAATGTTTTTTCAAGCTAATATTGATAACTTCTGTTTGAGATGATCAGCTTTGCCAGAAGGTCAGAAAAATGAATGTTTATTTCATTTCTGCAGCTACTGCCTCTCTTCTTCTCTTTTCCCTGGTTCTCCTGTGCCCAGATTCAATCTAGCTCATGACATTCATATCTACTCTGCCTTCTTATGACGTGGTTATTTGTACCAAATGAGAAAACTAGTATAAAAAGGTCTTGCAAACTATGATGAGTTATATGTGTCAAAGATATCTAGAAATAGATATTTCAGTTTGAAGGTTAATCTAATGGGAGAATTACAAGCTATATCAAGAACAAGAAAATGGATACATTTTCCCCAAGTTGTATTCATTCCTTGAAAACTTAGGGTCATTATTTTGTTCCCTGTAAATAGAGGGGAAAGAATAAGAGTGTATACAATGGTTTCATTTGCATATAGAAGAGAAGAAATCCAAGGAATGGCTATAGTCATGCATTTGTATTTTGGCAGGGTGTTTTTTACCCCCTGCAACTTAACATTGGTGATTTATATTGTATGTAAACTTCAATCATGTTGATTTTAGAAAGTTTTACATTGAAAATAAAACAAAGAATGCTTACCACTGTGTGACCCCTTAAAGTGTAGGTGTTAAGCATAGGTGACTGCTAACATCTCCAAGAGACAACTAAACATTCTGTGCCATCTGCTGGAAGAATGCCCCCACTACCTAGAGGAACATCAAATGCTGAGACCTACATATGATCAAGCGTCCGTACCTCGCATCCAATTTATAAGTAATCTAGCAGCTGTAAACTATGAGCTACTCTGTGAGGATCCAATCAGCAACATCCAGACTGTGAGAATCTTCATAGAGAAAACAACATTTAAGGATAAATTAAGGACAAAATGAAAGAGATGGGAGCGAAACCTGTAACCTAAGGCACTTATCATGTGGAAAAGAGATTATAGTCCCTCATGTTCTTAGTAGTCATGTTTTTTGTACCATGACCCTGGGCTCAAACACACTCAGGTTCCCCTATGATTATCTTACATTAGTGTGCTGCATTGGTTATAAATAAGTAACCAGTATTTATACATTATTACTAACTAAAGCCCATAATGTACTTAGATTTTCTTAGTTTTTAACTAACTTTTATTTTCTGTTCAGGATTCCACCTGGGAAACCACATTACATGTAATTGTCATGTCTTCTTTGGTTCCTCTTGGCTTTGGCAATTTCTTAGACTTTTCTTGTTTTTGGTGAGCTTGGTAGTTCTGAGGAGTATTGACTGGTCAGATATATTGTAGAATGTCCCTCCATTGGAATTTGTCTCATGTTTTTCTTGTGATCAGTTTGAAATTGTGGGATTCAGGGGGAAAGGTACACACTATCAACAGGATTTATCACTATTGATCTTGACCTTGATCATCCAGCTGTGATAGTGTTGGTTAGGTTTCTCCACTGATAAATTAGCCCCTCTTCCTTGTCATACACAGTCTTTGGGAAGAGCTACCTGGGAAAGCCAGTACTTGAGGAGTATGGGGAGTGGACTATAATTCAACATTATTTATTTTGTTGCTAAAATTGTCCAGTTGTTTCCTGTATCCCATAATGTATCTCCATGATTGCATATGGGTTTTTGTTTGGTTTAGCACTTCCTTACTTGCTGGCTCATCCTGTATATTTCCTGTACCAGCTCCTAGAACTAGTCATTTCCCAAGAAGCCCTGGTATCTTTTATTGCAGAATTATATTAGAAACCAAGATATGAGTAGTAGGTATGGACATTACTACCTTTGCTTCTAGGCCTTCCCAGCCTGCAGAGCAAGGATATATGTGTGTATGCTAACTCTCCATATAGACATATTTACAAATATTTCACAAGTTCATACTGATGCCTCCAGTTCTAATCCATCATGACATGGAGGATTCTAGCCTTTTTCTCTTGCCTACCTGTAACTTCCTCATTTAACAGTATGAAATATGGCTCCTACTTGCCATCCATTTACTTAGTTGGTCAGTACTGGTATATGTAGAGAAAAATTCTTCAGCATTGCTAACCTGTACCCTCATGGGGAATACTTTTATCAACCAGAATACAGAATTTATGTACAGTGTTATGGAACTCTACGTATTTCTAAGATTACTTAAGTTGGCTTTTCCTTCAGTGAAGTTGTTCCAGATTTGTAATACAGTTAGATTCCTTTTGCCATATTGTGCATTCCATACTGGGATTTCCCGAAGCCCTAAATGGTGTGTAAAATTTGCATATAGTGGAAGCATTTGAGATCTTGCTCCTGGCTATATCTCATCAATTTAGCTCAAATAAACTGTTATAAAAATGTAAAAAAAAATTAAAATTGCATATATTAAAGTTTACTCTTTGTGCTGTAAACTTCTGTGGGTTTTAACAAATGTGCAACATCATATATCTACTTTTATAGCACCACACAGAATAGTGTCACTGCCCTAAATCTGCTCTGTGTTTCACCTTTTAAGCTTCCCCAAACCCCTGTCAATAACTGATCTGTTTACTGTCTCTATAGCTTTTATTCTTTCAAAATGCCATATAATGGGTTTATACACATGTAGACTTTTCATACTGTTTTCTTGCATTTATCAATATGCATTTAAGTTTCATCCATGTGTTTGTGTGGCTTACTAGCTCTGTTTTTAAAAATTCCTGAATAATATTCAATTATATGCGTGTGCCTTAATTTATTTATCCATTTACCTGTTGTAGGGCATTTTGATTGCTTTCAACTTTTTGGCAATTAGGAATAAAGCTTCTGTAAGCATTTGTATGCAGGTTTTATGGGGATATACATTTTCGTATTAGTTGAGTAAATGCCTACTATTACAATTGCTGGATCATATGGTAAGATTAAGTTCAGTTTTTGTAAGAATGTGTCAAAATGTCTTCCAAAGTGTACCATTATGCATTCCCATCCGCAAAGAACAAGAGTATCTGTTATTCCACATCTTTGTCAGCAATTGGTATTACCAACTTTTGGGAATTTTAGTCACTTATAAGGTGTGTGCCTCTCATTAGTTTAATTTGCATTTCTTTGGTGACATACAATGTTGAACATAGTTTCATACACTTATCTTTCATCTATATATCTTCTTTGGTTCAGGTCTTTTATTCATTTAAAAAATAGTGTGTTACTCTTAGGAGAATCTTAAGAGAGGCAGTATGGCCGTGGAATATGGAAGGGAGATGACTTAGGCCCTTGTTTTGAAGTTGGATTTGCATCGCAAGATATGCTTTTCCTTAGATTTGAAGAGAAGGAGGGAGAGAAGTAGCAAAAAACCTTTGTAAAATACCTCTTGGTCTCCTACTGATTAGGACTTTAAATTATACTTAAGATCTGTTTTAGAATATACAGGTATGGCATTACTATTTAATATTTATAGTGATTGTACAGAATATAGGTAAAGAATCAAAACTTTAAAAGATCCTACTTTTTAAAATTCAGTTTGCTTTCAGGTACTTTAAAAATGGATGTTCTATCAGAGATAATGTTATGTCTATTTACCTTAGTATCCAAGGCTGTATGATTCCTTACACTGTATTATTTACTCTTTCCTAGTAATATAGAATGAGGCTATGGCTCTTAAGTAGGAAGTTTTGAGAAGGAAAAATCTAGATGCTGATACTTAGGGATAAATTGATAATCACACCACAGTATTAAAGAAACCCAAACAACCTACCTCTAAACCTGTTTTAAATCAATATCTTTCTCCAACTTGTGGGTAGAAATTCAATGAGTGTTCTCTGTGAGGCTCATAAAAGAACAACTGTCCCATTTAAAGGATCTAATGGTCTTAGAGCCCCTTGAGGAATCTAGATTAATGGGGGTTACTCAAAGAATTGCAGAACATCGGGAATCCAGCTAGTGAATGAATAGCACTTGGATCCAAAAGCCAAGATGCTATCTCATGAGGCAAAAGCTACCAAAGAAATATCCACAGATGTAGTAACATACTGATGATGTAAGTGTTTCCTGTTGTGTTTTTGGCTTCACTGATACAGCGTGCAGTTATATGTAAGTACATCAATTATATCTTAAATTATAGCTTAAATTATATCATCAATTATAGCTTAAAGTATAGACTGTGGAGAAACCTGTGTTAATTGTCATCATTCAATGGTTTCCATTCCCTCATGGTCCTACTACCTATGACCATCAAAATACTAAGCTGGCTTCCACCTGTGGGAAGTATTTTCTGAAAGTAGTTATTTTCTTTTTCAGCATTTAAATCACATGCATTGACCTGAAACTTAGAATTAGAATTCTATCAAAACAATTGCTGCAATTTTGTAAGGTAAACCTCAGCTTATGTCCTCTTGGGAAGGTCAGGATTAGTTGTGTTGCCTCCATTTAAAGGAATAAGAACCCAAGGTATAGGAAAGTGATGAGGTGCCCAACGTCACCTGGGAATAAGTGGAAGGACTGCTCTGAGGACCAATGATTCTCTGAGGAAATTCAGGTCATTGTACCTGAACCAAGTTTGGCCAACTGTATTTTTTTTCTAACTCCATTGATAGATATTGGTTTGAGGGCACCCAAGTTGAAATTTATCTTCCTAATATATGTTAGTTACTACATAAGTTGGATGAGCAAACAAATAGTAAACACAAGCTTTTGGAGACAAAAATAATGGGCAGTTATTTTGAACCACTTGAACTACGTTTTAAGATAGGAAAACTGATTGCTATCAGTTTGAGGTGCTTGCCAGTCGAGCCATTCCTATCTCAAGCTAATGTGGAAGCTTCCCCACTTGGACAGAACAGACATCCGACATCACTTACTAGTTGATGTTAGAATCAAGGTCAGTTCCCCAAATTAAATAAATTCAGTATCACAAAACCCTGTATTTCCCTTCTGGGTTAATTTTGTTGTTGTTTGTCAATTTTCTCATGGGCAGGCATTGGCTAGAGCACTGGTGTCTAAGACTATCTGTAACCGAGACATTTTAAGTGATTTGACTAGGATATTCTCACAGAGCTTCAGTGAAGTGTGATGATAGTCAGATATCATTTCTTTCTTTCTTTTTGTTTTTTTAAATTTTATTGTTGTTGTATTACATCCATCCAGATATCATTTCTTGAAGATAACCTAGTGGGAGCTGAAAAAATCTCTAATTGGCCAACATCAGAATAGGTGGAGAAATAAACATTTTGTTTCCTCTAAACTGCAGTGTCACTTTCTGCAGTTCCAGTTCTCCTCAGTCAACTGAAGTCCGAAAATATAAAATGGAAAAATCTCATAAACAAACAACTAATACTGCATTTTAAATTCCACGTCATTCTGACTAGCATGATGAAATCTTAGACAATCATGGACTGGATGTGACTCTTTCCTTTGTTCAGCATCTTGGAGCTATAAACCCCACCCCTGTTAGTTACTTATTAGCCCTGATGGTGATCAGATCGACTGTTGTGGTATTGAAGTGCTTGTGTTCAAGTCACCCTTATTTTACTTACTAATGCAAAAGAGAAGCCATGCAGTGTTGCCTTTATGTGGAAAGGTGGGTAAAGCACCATAAAATATTTTGATAGAAAGAAAGGGAACCACTCAGTGGAGAACAAATAACTAATTACAGTTTATTGTTATAGTTCTATTTTATTATTAGTTACTGTTGTTAATTTCTTTCTTTCTTTTTTTCTGAAAATATATTTTATTTATTTTGCTATTACAGTTGTCCCAATTTTCCCCCCTTTGCCTCCCTCCACCCAGTACCCCATTTCCTCCAGCAATGCCCCCCTTAGTTCATGTCCATGAGTCATGCATAAAAGTTCTTTGGCTTCTCTATTTCCTTTATTCTTAACATCCCCCTGTCTATTCTGTAACCACCAATGTGTACTTTTTTTCCTTTCACCATTTAATTCAGACAATTCAGACAATTCACCGTTTAATTACTGCCTTCTGTCAGCTTCTCAAATCATAGTAATACAAAGTTTACTTTTCATTATTTCAAAATGCCTGTTAATTCATTTGTTTAAAGAATTACTCTCTTAAGTAATATGAATTGCAATATGACCAAACACATGCAAAAATACATTTACACACATACATAATTTTACACATATTTAAAGTATGTACTGGGTTTTGAGGAGTTAAAATAAAAAATTTAAAATATGCCAATAACTTATACAATTATTACATGTTAAATGATAGTATTTTAGATATATTGTAGCAAATTAAGCAGTTTTTTCTTCTTTAATACTTATTTTGCACTGGAATGCTATTTTTGTGAAATATATCACAGAAATGGTGTATTGCAAAACTCACTTTTGTGAAAGTTGTCCTAGAGACAGTGGTAAACCAATAATAAAAAATGAATTTGATTTTTGGTCAGATCCTCTCCCCTTTAATAATACAACTCAACTTTATTTTAAGTGGCTGGAACTACAACTTACTCTTTTTGGAGTTTTCCATCTTGAATAGTAGATTGATTTTTTTTTTTTGGCTGTGCACAGGACTTCTTTCAATACCCTCTGTTTTTCCTCTACATGTGTTTTACAAGTTGAAAGCTTCAGAAATAATGGTGCTTGCAGTGCTCAGCTGGTCCCCAGAGTGGAAATTATGTCTGCTAAATTGAGGTAAACAATAAAAATCCCTAGGATTTAAATAATTTTGTAGAATAGTATTCTAGCTATTTTTTGAACTTGCGGTTGACTTCCTATGTGATCCTAAACTAACCCCTGAACTATTTAAGGTAGAGATTAGGTATGTTCACATTTCAATAATAAAGTTTACTATAGCATTCATCCTTTTTCCCAAGCATTCCCCATTTGAGGGCCTTCATAACTGGAAATGTATATTTCTACAATCTATTTGAAAGGAATCTCATCTAATTTACATGCTAATATGAGAATATATATTGTCTATGTACAAGAATCATATAGTTTAGTAGTTTGCAACTTTCATCCAAATTGGTCTTCATTCTCAGCATCTTTCTAACCTAAAGATTGACAGATTTCACAACATAGCAATAACTAGATGGTTGCTATTTAAAACATAAATTGCTAACAAAATCTGTATATTACTACACCCACAGGTAAGCACATATTTTGTAACAGTAAGAAAGATAGCATGTATTCTATGTAAAATACATCCACACTTTCTTGCTTTTGTCTTCTTCCTTAACTGCATTAGATTTTTCTGAGTTATTGCAAGTAACATGATTTTCCCATATTGTGAAATATAAGAAAGCTTGACCTGCAGTAATGCAGATACAAGTAATATACATAATTATACCGTATTTAGTAAAATCTATTTATAACATGATTATTTTAATTTTATTTATTTATTATTTTAATTTTTAATTAAAAATTTTTTTTTACTTTTTTACGCCAGTGTATGGTTGCCTTTCATCTGCCTCCAGCTATAGACCTGGCTGGAGACCTGGCTTGCAACCTGGTTATGTGTCCTGACTGGGAATCAAACCAGCAATCTTTGGATTTGCAGGCTGGAGCCTATCCACTGAGCCACCAGCCAGGGCTTATAACATGATTATTTTAAAGCATTCATAAGTTAAAGTTGGTTCCTATCCAATCAGCTACCCTATGTCTTTCGATTGGTGCATTTAATTCATTTACCTTTATTCCTGTGTTCCTGTCAGTCTCTCAGTTGCTTGCTTCATCTTCTTAAAGCAGACCCTTTAGCATCTCTTGCAATGCTGGTTTGGTGGACATGTATTCTTTTAGTCTTCTTTTGTCTAGGAAATTCCTTATTTCACCTTCCAATTTGAATGAGAGACTTGCTGGGTAGAGTATTCTTGGTTGCAGGCCTTTGTTTTTCATTGCTTGAAATATTTTTTGCCATTCCCTTTTGGCTTGTTGTGTTTTTGTGGAGAAATCAGCTGATAACCTTATCAGAGCCCCCTTGTATGTTATTAGCTGTTTTTCTCTTGCTGCTTTTAGGATTCTCTTCTTGTCTTTGAAATTTTCCATTTTAATGATGATGCGTCCTGGAGTGGGCCTGTTTGGGTTCATCTTCATTGGGACCCTCTGTGCTTCCTGAGCTTGCATGATTTTTTTCTCTCCTTAAGTTAGGGAAATTTTCTATCACTTCTTCAAACAGATTTTCTATCCCTTCCTCTTCTTCTTCTCCTTCTGGTATCCCTATGATACAGATGTTATTATGTTTCATGTTGTCCTGTAGCTCTCTTAAAATCTCTTCATTATTTTTCAGTCTTTTTTCATTTTGTTGCACTGCCTGGGAAATTTTTACTTTATTGACCTCCAGCTCAATGATCCGATCCTCTGCTTTCTCTAGCCTGCTTTTGGTTCCTTCTACTGTGTTCTTCAATTCAGAAATAGTATTCTTCATTTCCTCCTGGCTCTTATTGATGGGTTCTATGTCCTTTTTAATGCTGGTGTAGTTCTCAGTAAGTTCCTTGTAGCTTTCCTGGAATTCTTTGTAGTTCCGCTGAAGTTCTTCATAGTTCCCCTGAAGTTGTTTATAGTTTTCTTTGAACTCACTGAGCTCATTGAGCTCATCATTATTTCGAATTCCATGTCTGAGAGTATGCTTGCCTCTACTTCATTTTGCACTCTTTCTGGGGATTTCTCCTTTCCTTTCACTGAGGAGTTCTTTGTCTCCCCGTTTTTGGTGACTCTTGTTTGTTTCTGCTTCTTAGATTGGTCTGCTTTGACTTACTGTGTTAGTGACTTTCTGTGGTGTAGAGGTGCATTTTTACCTCCTGGCTCTCTGTTTAGTGAATTTAACTTGTGTCCCAGTCTGGGCCTAGTCAGCCAGTTAGAGACTACCAGAGATCCACTGTCTCCTATAGCTGTTAATCCAATCAGTCTGTGATCTGAGGTCAGGTTTAGGCACTGCTGCTTGGGATGGGTTAATTCCTATGGGTGGGACTGTGGCTTCCCCTCAGGCTACCACCCTTTGGAGAAGAGTGGTCTGCAGGCTGTATGGGGGATGGGTCAGCACTGGATTCATGGACTGCTCTCTCAACTCTCCCCCTAAAGCCACTGACCCAAACTTTCCCCGAGAATCTCTAGTCCACTCTGCCCTTTCTCTGTTGGAGCCCAGGGTAGGTGGGTCCCACTGTGTTTTTGTGCATGGTCCCTTTAAGAACTTAGTCTCTCTGTCAAGCCAGCTAAACCTGGTGGCTTTTTGCTTTTCACAGCTGTTTTACTCTCAGCTGTGTTGCTGTAGGCTGGGGAGCCCAGTTGGGGGTTTAGATCCCACCCTTCTCAGGTAGAGCCCCCAGCTGCTGAGATGTTTCCCCCTCCCTTCAGCTGCCACCTGTGGGAGCCCCACCAGCCTCTCACTTCCTAGTGGTCCTGTTGTGATGAAGTGACTCTTCTGTTCTTTCCATGGTAATAGGGCTTCTTCTCTCCAGTTGGTGTTCTGTTGGTTATTCTCTGTTACTTTCTTTTCTTCTTTTTTTAAAAATATTTTATTTATTATTTCCAGAGAGAGAGAGGGCAGGAGAGAGGCAGAGAGGGAGAGAAACATCAAAAGGGTTGCCTTTCACCTACCTCCAACCATGGACCTGGCTGGAGACCTGGCTTGCAACCTGGTTATGTGCCCTGGCTGGGAAATCGAACCAGCAACCTTTGGGTTTGCAGGCCAGTGCCTTATTCACTGTGCTACCAGCCAGGGCTTTCTGTTAATTTCTTATTGTGCCAAATTTATGAACTTAATTTTATCATAGGTATGTATGTATAGGTAAACACATAGTGTTTATAAGGTTGGTTACCATCTCTAATTTCAGGAATCTATGAGGGTCTTGGAACATATCCTCTGTGGATAAGGGGGGATTACTTTATATTTATGAGGAGTAACTGGCTGAAAAATGTCAGTGTTTTGTGAAAGCAGTGATTGAGGTGAGTACATTTCAATCATAAATGAGACATAAAAAGAATAACAGATCAGTTTATTTAATTAGAAGGAACAATTCTCAATGAGAAAGGAGCTAATTTAAAAAAAATAAATACTTCAGTTTATAAGCTCTACAAGGTTAATGCTTGAAAAATTGTTTTCTGGAAGGGCATGTGTTTGAAAGGACAGTTTATCTTCAAAGTCACCTCTGCACAAACTTACTCATATGTGAAATCTGAGAAACAAAACATACAAACCAAACCAAACCAAACCCAGACTTATAAATACAGAGAACGGATTGGTGTTGTGGGAGGTTGTGTGTGGGGTGTGGGGGAGAAGAAATGGACTAGGGGGAGCAAGAGTACAAACTTCCAATTATAAAATAAGCAAGTCATGGGGAGACCATATCCAGCCTGGGGAATACAGTCAATAATATTGTATTAAGCTGATCAATGCACAATGCATCCAAATGCTGAATCACTAATGCACTCATGAAACTAATGTATGCCAATTATACTTCGATAAAAAGTAAATAACTAGAAGTGAAAACTTTTAAAGAATGCGTGAGCTGCTTGCATCATGAGAGCTCTACTTTCTGCCTTGTTTTAGGTGCTTGAAACAAGACTTAGTTGGCAGTTGCAGAAACACTAATAGAAACAGCAGAGTTTGTGTGCTTTGTTGGTACACATAGATCATAATTGAGGGCCATGAGCAATGTGCAGCTGTTCTTTCATTGCATCAGGAAAGCCAATGTTTTTGCTCTGCTCCAAGTCTGTGTTCTTAGACCTTCCTAATTTGCTCCTTTCAGAATAATTTCCCCAGAGTCGAATCCCAGCCAAGTGCAGCCTTCATGTCTGGAGGTGGGCATAAACGCTTGCTGGAGGCTTTTTCTGAAGTTGTAAAAGGTTTCCGGGTCCTATATTGGCAGGCCCAAAGATGAAATTGTGCAGGTTTTCACATCAAAACACTTGTCCTTAAAATTTCCATCCAAAACACCTCCCCTTTTTGTTCAAAATCAGGGGATAATTGGAAAAGCAGCTTCATGAGATTCTGGCTTTGTAAAAGAAAAGAAAGTGGTTTAAGGCATGCAAATTATGTTTATTTATACTTCTCTTTCTTTTGTAGTAGTAGTTTTGTATTCTTTCATGCCCTGCTTGGCTGCTTATGTATGTTATCTCCATATGTATAATTTCAGTTCTCAGATGCTCTTTTACTCCATTGAGAACAAAAATTTCCCTTATTTATTGTCCCTGAGATGACAGGGGAACCCTTACTATTTATGCAATACGGTGAAACCACAGCAAAATAAAATAGATTTTTTTGGATAAAATTTACATAATTGCAAACAGAACATTTTCACCCTGGTTGGAGCACCATGTCACAGATCAAAAGGATGAGAATTTTACCTCTCCCTGGTGTGGCTTAGTGGATTGAGTGCAGACCTGCAAATCAAAGGGTTGCTGGTTTGATTCCCAGGCAGGGCACATGCCTGGGTTGCGGACCAGGTCTCCAGTGGAGGGTGTGCAAAAGGCAACTACACATTGATGTTTCTCTCCCTCTTTTTTCTTTCTCTAAAAATAAATAAACAAAATATTAAAAAAGAAAACAAAACATTTTATCTTTAAGATAAATAATGCTGTCTTTTTGGGGGGCCGCTTTGCAATTCTTATGAAAAACAAAATCAAAATTAACCAAATGAAATATGAATTCTGCCTCTTTACAAACTGGTAAATATGGATGTCAAATTTCCTAAAAACTCTAAATGACTTTTATTAGCAATGTTTCATTCTAGATATAATTACATTAAATAATTTGGTTTCCAGAGGAGTTTGAATAATTAAAAAGTACCTGCTGATTTTCTCCAGTAGAATAAAAATATTTTTTTAATATATACGAACAGCAGAAACTGAAAAAGAAAAGATTGAAATAGAATCATTTTAACTTACCAATGTGTTAATTTTCAAATTAAAGCTTCTCTTTTATTAATACCAACATACACTATCCATTAGTTATTATCCATTAGTTATTAGATTATTAGTTATTAGATGGATGCCACTAATGAGAAATCAGCTACATTGTTGTTGTTTTTTTTTAATGTAACTTAACAATAGATGCTTTCCCTTACCCTCTTGACCTGGCTCTTCAGAATCCATGTGGGAGACATGCACTCTAGTTGACTCTGGATTACGCACTGAATTGGGATGAGGGTAATGTCATGGATAAATGACATCCACAGGTAAACTCAGGACATTCTACCTTTCATCTCTCCACACCCCACCCCTCCAAATTATTTCCGAGTTACTGAGATGCAGCAAAAGGCACTGAGTGTGTTTTTTCTCCACTTCCTAGCTTAGCTGGTTACCTTAACAGAGGTCTAGGAAAAGTGGAATTATGTCAGGGTGCGGGCAGGAAGAAAGAGACCTGGAATTTAGCTCCTCATCATTAAGCAAGCATAGCTGAATTTGATATGCTCTTTTCCTTGCAAACCAGTTTTTAAAGCGTCAACAAATTATAACCTACCTACTGGCGAAGCTGGCCCTGACCCTTCTCTATGCCTGGTAACTGCTCAGAGCTGGACGGGGATAAAAAGGGTCCAGCTGCTGCAGAGGCCAGCTTACAAGGCACAAGCAGGGTTAACATCTGTTCTCAACGGTTGATTACCTACGCTTGGGGACAGCTGTCCTGTCCATCATCCCAACCACTTGGGACCCAAGTATCATTCTCACCTTACTCTGTGATAGCGTTGAGGCTGGAGGAGGCTGTGCTTGCTGGTCCATTATGCCAGTTAAGAGAATGAAAACATGACAAAACACCTGAAAATCTGGCACCTTGGCCACACACCCACTTTAATGAGACAGGCCCTCTTTTCTCTTTGGGATCTGTAATGACGATAAAACCATATTTGTTACTTTTATACACAGCTCAGTTCTTTCGATGAAAAGCATTCTACATGGGATTAGGGGTTGCTGGATGGCCAAAAAAGAAACTTAAAAATTTCTGGCACCATGGGGGTGTAACATACAATGCAGGAATATAGTCAATAATATTGTAATAATTTATATATGGTGTTAGGTGGGTATGGGACATGCCAGAGAGAACACTTTGTAAAGTATATGATGGTCTAACTACCATGCTGTACACCTGAAACTAATACAAAATAATATTTAATGTAAACAGTAATTGAAAAACAAAAAGATCCTAAAATATTAGGAAAAATGATTAAGACATCTTTTAAGAAATGAAAAAAAAAAAATACAGTGTACCTCTATGTTTTCTAAAGTTTGGATGATTCTGAAAGTAGGTATTATTTGTTTTGAAAATCAAGTAGCAGATTCAAACCAAGATCCCCATTCTAAGGCACCATTCTAATTTCTGTGGCTAAATTTAGGGGAAAAGAAAGACGTGGCCATCCAGAATTCAAACCTTCAGTATCTAAACACCAGGAGGCGCCATAAGATAACATTAAAGGACATGTTCCTTCACCCCCCACCCGCTGATTTACAGGATTGAAATTCAAGGTAATTCGAAGTTTACTAACAAAATTGTTTCTCTGAAAGATTCTGTATGTCCAGATTCTAAAGTAGCCAGCATAGCAGGCCATCCCTAGATCTAAAGGTCCCTCAAGGGAGGACAATTGCCTTGACAAGACTTCAAGGACATTTAGTAAAGATTTGTAGGGACAGTTTCTACATGGCTGCAACCAGAAACTATTTATGAAAGCATAGTAATTAAAGGATATCAATACTGTATTTTATTTGGTGCAACACAGTTTAAAATACAATCCAAAAACCGGACGAGACTGCCAAGTGGTACTCCAGAGCCTCTGTATCACCTCTTTCTTGGGTGTTTGCCCTTCCACCCACGTATCAGGTAAGGCTACGAAGACAGCCCTTTCAAGTACATAGTTAAAGTGAAATTTATTTGTACTTAAAAATAATTATTTTAAAAGATTTTTATTCATTACTTTTAGAGAGGAGGGCAGGGAGGGAAGAAAGGGAGAGAAACATCACTGTATGGTTGCCTTTCACCTGCCTTCAGCTATGAACCTGGCAGAAGACCTAGCTTGCAACCTGGTTACGTGCCCTGGCTGGGAATTGAACCAGCAACCCTAGAGTTTGCAGGCTGGTGTCAATCCACTGAGCCACACCAGCTAGGTATTTGTGTTTTTTTAAAGTCAGGTTCTGAGATTCTGGGTGGGCATGAATTTTGGGGAGACACTATCCAACCCAGTGGACCAAAGATATGAAATGGCATGAAAACTGAGTATAAGAGCAGGTCAGCATTGGTTGTTCCCTCCCCCATCTCTAACAGGAACATCTGCTACTAGGTAGCTAGCTGACTGTGTCAACTATATGATCTTGTCAGAAATATAAAGTTCAGTTTTTACATCAGCAATGCACTTTTAAACATTAGGTTTGCATCTCTTTTCTTTTTATTTGTTTATTTGTAGTGAACTAATAGCACATCTCTTGGGGGAAATATTCTAATAAGCATTTAAAAATTATCAGCATCATTGAGATGCAATTTACTGAAAATGAAACTACAATTTGAAATGTGTAATTTGATTAATTTTAACAAATGTATGTAGTAACATACCTACCACCAAAAGTCATAATATAGACATTTACCCCCTCAAAAACACCTCATGCCCCCTTTAAGTTAATAGCCTTTCACATTCTGGACCCTGGAAACTACTCATCTGTTTTCCATAATTATACTTTTGATTTTTCTAGAACTGTATATTAGCCTTTACTGGCCAATTTTTAATTTCTTGTAATGCTTTTATGATTCACCCATGTTGGATATATTAGTAGTTTATTTCTTTTCATTACAGAGTAGTGTTTTATTATAGAGCTATATTTCAATTTGACTTATATTCACAGCTTGAACATTTGGGTTCTTTCCAGTTTGAGGATGTTATGAACAAAGCTGCAATGAAGGTGCTTGTTTTAGTCTTTATATGGACATAAGCTTTTTCTTTTCTCTTGAGCATCTGGGATTAGAATGGCTAGAGTGTATAATAGGTATATGCTAAACTTTTAAAAAAGTGACTGCAATATTTTCCAAAATCATTGTATCATCTTCCATTACCACCAAAAGGATATGAAAGTTCCAAATCCTAATACTTCACCAGCACTTAGTGTAGTCAGTCTTTTTAATTTATCCATTCATATGTTTTTAATTTGCAGTTTTTTAATGACCCTTCATATGCTTACTTGACATACATATATCTTCTTTTAAGAATTTCACATTCAAATTTTTGACAATTTTAAATTGGGTTGTGTTTTTATATTATTGAGTTTTTAGAGGTTTTTTTTTTTTTTTTTTTTATGTAGAGATATAAATCTTTTATCAGATTTATACTTTGCAAATATTTTCTCCTACTTACTGGCTTGTCATTCATTTTTTCCCCAAAGAGCTAAGTATTCACTTTTCATAAAATCTTTCTTATAAGTTTGTTTTAAAAGATTATGCTTTTTTGTATTGTTGCTAAGACATCTTTACCTGATTCAAGGTCAAAATTTTTCTCTGAAGTTTTCCCCTAAAAAGTTATATAGTTTTAGATTTACATTAAGCCCATGGTTATTTGTGTTAATTTTGTATATGGTGTGAAATTGGATCAAAGTTTATTTTCTTTGTACATGAATATTTGATTTTTCTAAGTATTCTTTGATTTAAAAATGACTACCCTTTCCCCACTGACTCCTTTTTGCACCTTTATCAGCGTGTATGGGGTTTATTTCTGGAATTCATTTTGATCTAATGACCCCATTCTGGACCTTTACATCAATGCCACAGTATCAGCTACACTTATTTTACATTCAATATTAAACAGCTGTAAACCTTTTAGGGTTTGTATTTTATTTCCTTAATTTTTCAGAATTTTTTGGACCACTTTAGTTGGCACATTTAGATCCTAACTTTTGGCCAAGAGAAATTGTAAAGGCTTTTAAAAGTCCATAAAAGCAGCCTCGACAGCAGCTTCCCTTGGCAAAATACAGCCCAGAACTAAGCCAACAGGCCTTTTCATCTTTTGTTGCATTGCCTTAGAAACCATGAGTTGTCAATATCCTTTCCGTCACATTTCAGTGGAAGGCCTCAGCTCACATTTGGCTGGTGGAATTTCGTAGTTTGGCATACATGCAATACCACAGATCTGTTTATCTTGGTGGCCAGACCTTACAAAATTTTTTGAGTTCATGTTTATCCATATGTGTAATTTTCAGGTCTTTCTGAAGTTGGTAGCCATTTGTGAAATGAAGCATACTATTTTCTAAAGCAAGGTTTAGGATGACTAAGAAATTTCTGATACTATTTTGCAATGGGTTTTATAAAGGAACATTTTGAAAAAAAAAAAAAAACATAAAGGAGAAGGATAAGGCATTTAATACTTTTTCTCCTAAAACCTGCTACCTTAGATATCACCAAATTAGATATCCCTACAGCCATGGAAGAAGAAAGACCAGAGAAGGAATCATAGGTATCCATGGATTCCCTATTTTCTCCCAAGAGAAAAGGAAGGAGAGCTGATATTTATTGCTCAAACCCCTTAGGATAATCATTGATCATACATTGTCTCTTAAAATTCTCAGAATACATAGTGTAAGGACAGTGTTATTAGACCTGAGATTCAGTGATTCAGTTAGGAGTTTGAACAAGTTCAGGTAGCTACCAAGTGACAAAGTCATATTTGAACCCAGATCTCTATCTAGTTTTTAACCAAATTCTGTGCTTTTTTTTCCTCCAGAAAGAAGGTTTTCCCACTATAGGATGGCCCTTGCACGTCTTTGTGCCTGGAAACTTGTTGTGGGATTCTCAAACATATATCCGGTGAAAGAAAAAAAAAATGGACACAACCCGCATTTGTGTTGAAGAGGAAAACAATAAATTTTAATATGAGTGTTAGCCCACTACTTTGTAGCCTTTACTTCTGTATTTGCAAAAATTGATGGGGGGGTGGAGGCCTCACTATGAATTTGATCTTTGAAAATTTAGAGAAAAAGGCATGTTTAAAAAAATGTGTGCTCTGTCTTTGATTTCACTGGAAGGGGAAAAAAATAGAGGAGGGTCCTAGTAAGATAGGTGCAAAGTCCAAAAGAGGGTAGATTTGTTAGTAAAAAATTGCCTGTTGTCAGGACTGCAGGTAAATTTTTTGAAACAGTAATATTGCACATAAAAGTCGAAGTGGTTTCCTGTTCTATATTGTAATGATTTTCTTTAACTCTTCAGTTAAAGTTTTTTACATAATAGCTTCGTGTTGCTTTTATTTTGGGGAATAAGGAAAGGGATGACTTCCAAGGTGGGGCAAAATAGTCAGAAAAGAGGAGAGCGGCCACAAGAGGCTAGAGAGTGAGTAGCGATGACAATTGAGCAGAGGGTAGTGATTTCAAGGGACAGGTGGCAGGTGTTACTTCTCTTCCTGATCCCCACTCTGCTCTGCCTTGAAACTTGTCAGTAATGTGAGGACACTATGCTTCCCATGCTCAGTGGTGGGTGGGTTGAGTCTTCCGTGAAGGAGGCTGGAAGACTTGTGGATTGTGGACATTTGAATTAAATGACTTTCATACTAGTTTGGCTTTCTTATTTCATTATTTGGGTAGTTATGTTATGAGATGCTTCACAAAGATTATTCTGTAGTTAGCCCTCAAATGCTCTGAGGTGATACTGTATGACGTTGTCAAGTGGACAATTAGTGCCCTCTAAGATAGAGAAACTGCTGGGTTGCTTTTTCTCTTCCCCCTTTTCTCCCTTTATGTCTTCTTTCTTTTTCATACTCGGGAGGTTAGGTGTGCAGATGGGTAGAATTCTTACATGTAGAAGGTGGCTTTCTTACAAAGTGGTTGAAATCCAGAGTGAATGTGCTTTAGGTTTTCGAAACAATCTCACTCATAGGAAGACTGAGAAATCAAGGCACAAAGAGAGTCACTTGTAGTGAAATACAGAATCCATGCAGGACGCCTTGGGTAGAATAACCTGCGGTGTTTGCTGGGTTGCGGAAGGGGTCATCGCCTCTGTGTAATCCGGTGTTTGTTTTCCTGTTGAAGGTGTTGATGAAACATCAACAAGGTTAAAGAAAATTTCCATTTTACTTTAAGCTAAATTCAAAGAATAAGACTTGATTTAAAAATGGCATTTAAAGTGCTATTTTTAAAATGTGAGTGCTTTACTTATCTATTTCTTTGAGCCTTTCTAAATTGCCTCCATATTAAACTTCTTAAGTAGGCTGTTCTCTCTCTCTCTCTCTTTTTTGGGGGAGGAGGTTCTTGGAAGGGTTCTCTCCTCTTCCCAAGAGCCAAGTAGTCTTAGTCATGATTTTTTTCCTTAATAAAGTCTCCTCTGGATGGCCATTTATGAATCTCAATTTAAATGACCTTTTCTTAGTGCCTGGAACTAAAGTGTGTGATATTTTATATCGTTTTTCTGGCTTATTTAAGTAAATTATTGCACTTCTTCCCTGGTCTACCCATTCATTAGAAACTAAATTGACAATGCAGAACCATCTGGATATTTAGAGCATTTTCAACTTCCTAATGTAAGTCAAACATGAATAAATTCTTACACAACTTCATTAAGAGAGACAGCTATGTCATGGTTCAGAACATGGGCTTGGAAATGAGATGTGTGGGTTTGAATTCAAGCTCCACCACTTATCAGCTGTGTGAAATTGGGGCAGATTCCTTAATCTCTGGGTATATGGTGACCTCACCTAGAAAATGGTAGTAAGTAGTATGTCCTTTACCAAGTTGTTGTAAGAATTAAATGAGCTGATACATATAAAGCAATTAGAATAGTGCATGGAATATAGCTATTAGTTAAGGTTAGCAAATAATGTTTTAAAACCAAACTCAAGAAAATTTATCTGATGGTGCTTAGTATTTTTAACCTTAAAAATGGCAGTGAATAAGCCCTGGCTGGTGGCACAGTGGATAAGGTACCTGCCTGCAAACCCAAAGGTCTCTGGTTCGATTCCCAGTCAGGGCACATAACCAGGTTGCAAGCTAGGCCTCCAGCTAGGTTCGTAGCTGGAGGCAGGGGAAAGGCAACCATACATGGATGTCTCTCTCCCTCTCTGCTTCTCTCCCTTCCCCTCTTTCTCTAAAAATAATAAAATCTTTTAAAAAATGACAGTGAAAAGCAATCTAGTTTAATAGTTAATAGCAAAATACCACACTGAAATCAGGTCTATTTAATGCAGTGATGTGTAGACTTAAATTATCCTTGAGGTTACCTGCATTATCCCTATTGTTGTAGAAAATTGTTTAATTAAACTTTTTTTCCCTCAGGCAGCATAAAAAGTCATGAATAAGAAAATACCGAAAGCAAAAGTATATAGCCATCATTATCATAACATGTATTTTATCATTTACAATTTTACTAATAGTAAGCAATTTTCAAAGCAAAACAACACATTTCTAAGATAACTATATACAGTATCTTTATCTTTTTTTGCCAATCTTTAAGATTTTTCTCTTCAATTGAATTCATTTTAAAATAAGGAAACCCAATGGGGTACTTTTGTATATTGTTGTTCTTAGCCAGCATTTTTTAACACCCACTTCATCCTGGTGAGGGTTTCCCCATTTTGGGGGACTCAAATCTCTGAATTATAGCCTGTGGTTTTTTAGTAGTTTTTTATTTCCAAAATCTTATTACATTTTTTACCCCTCTTAACACCCGCTCTGATGTATCTTTCAGGTGAAAATGGGAAGAAGATTTATTTCACAAACATGGAAGCTGATTTAAGAAACTGGAAACAATATGCTAAATGAGTGTTGAGAGGAGGAGTAGCTTCATCCATTTTTATGGCGTAGCCTCATTCTGGTATGTGGAGGACACATTCTAGGATTATTCCATGACAACACCAAGTTTCCTCCCCTTGAGTCACAACAGGTGACTTGTTTCTAATCAATAAAACATGGTCAAGGTGATGAGGTAGGTGTGATTACGGGCGTGTGCTTACGTTACATAAGATTGCAATGCCTGTCTTGGGCGTAAACTCTTTCTTGTTAATTTTGAAGAAGCAAGCAGATATAAAAAATAAAAGGTTCACATGACAAGAGACGTAGGCCCAGAGTTTGGAAATCCGGAAGCTATTGATTACCACCAACGGTCATGTGAGCGAAGAAGTGATCCTTGTCCACGTAACCTTCAGTTCTCAAACTTCTGACCCACAAAAACTGTGAGATAATAAATGTGTGGTTTTTAAAAAACTACTAAGTTTGTGGTAATAGGTAGATGATGAAGACAGATTTTGGTACCAGAAGTTGGGTAATGTCATAACAAATATCTAAAATGTAGGAGTAATTCTGGAACTGGGTAGTGGGTGGAGGCTGGAAAAAGTTTGAGGCACTCATGCTGCTGACTCTCAGGGTCTGTGAGATGGTAAGTGTGTGTTTTCTTAGGGTACTAAATTTAGGGTAATAATGTACAGGGATAAATAAATAATACATGGAATTTACAGTCCATTATTGCAAGTAATGTTGGTATCCCGAGAACCTATAAATGTGTCTAAAATAAAAAGACGTTCAAAAAATAATCATAGGAAGTAAAGAAGAAGGAAGGAAGGAAGGGAGCAAAATGTAAGTATTTGGACAGTTTAATAAACTCAGAATAATTAAGTTCAAAAGATCAAGAATGTCTTTCTACTCATATGCTATGTATATGACTCTTTATCACTTTAACGTTCATGGCTTTATGTGTGGACATCTAGAACTAAAAGACACGAAGTTAAGATTAAAAGTGCGGTTTTCAGGATAAATCTGAAAAAGTAATATACCTTTTGGTGTATTGTCCTCATAGAATGGAATAGATTAAAAGCAGAACATGATTTAAGAAGAATTGGGATAAATTAAAGAATGGATGCTTGATGTGTCCCAGGGAGGGTACCCAAGAGTGCTGATCTACACTCCTGAAGGCTTTAGTTTGCTTCCTTGGAGGGCAGCCATATGATCCCTGGACCCTTCTGAGTACCATTGTCAAAAGGACAATGACAAGTTGCACAGGGTGGTGTCTTTTATATTCCAAATTTCAGGTAGGAAAGGCTGGGCTATTCACAGTTCAACAATAAATAGGTCACACTTTTTTACAATAGCCAAGCTAAAATAAAGCTGCCTCACTTTTTGATATCTATATGTTATGTACATTTTTTTTTTTTTTTCAATGGTAGGAAGCTTTAAAACACATGCCCACATAATAGATTATGTGAGTGTCTGAACTAGGATACAAAATTTGGGGAATCTTACTAGTCAACTTCAATGTGAAAAAATTAGCTGGCAAACCTAGGTAGTTAATACTTTTTGAGTAATTATGATGTGCTCAGCACTGTTCTAATTGCTTTATATGTATTAATACCCTTAATCCTTGTAAAAATTCTATGAGGTAGGTATAATTGTGGTCATCTCCATCTGTTCCATGAGGAACCTGGGGCACAGGGAGTTAGATAAATGGATTTATGGTCACACAGTGAAGGAGTGGAAAAGTTAAGACCTGAACTCAGAGAATTTGACTACAGAGACTGTGTTTTAACCCAGAGGCCATACCACCCTCTTTCATAGTTATGCAGAATAACTTATTTCTATAATGTAAGATAAACCTAGATTATTGTTTTGTTATCTAAACAGTTTGCTGTAATAACATCTTTCAGATTTTCCCATTTTTTATTGAGAACTTGTAATCATTTGAAAAGATTCAATGTAATGTAATAATGAACTATTTTGTAACGCTTTTGTAAACAGAAATCACTTTTCTGTTTAATATACCCTCTTGACCAAAAACACTTTTTTTAGTCATGATTATTATTTTTATCCTCACTTATTCTGTCTCGGGGTTTGTTGGTGAATGTGCCTGGGTGAGAGTCAAGGACAAGTTTTAAAATGTTCTTCCTCTTAGGAGTGCACACTTCACCTAAACAACTTTATCCCAGGTAATTCCAAGATTGTATCAAGTAATTCACTTTAGGTACAAAATATAGTAAGGAAAATACCTTATTATACTTAATATATATACTTAAAACCTTGTTTTAAGTGAAATATTTTAATATTCATACATAGGTATTATAAAGGCAAAAATTAATTTTGACAGAAGCAGGATAAAAAAAGCATAATAAAGGCTTTTCAGATAACAAAGATGAGACAGAAATCTAGCAACTAACATCACCAATGAACAGATCTGTGGTTTAGCTATATGGAATCATAGCACCTGAGAGGGGAGTGTGCATCACACTTGGCTTTAACACACCCACGCTAATACATGAGATTGCTGAAAGGGAGATTTCTAAATTATTACATTGCCAACTTTTTGAACACCCTTAAGCTAAAGAAAAAGCAACTGTTGACCTCAAAATAATTGATATGCTAATTTTACATAATTCTTTTCTAGGCATTAAACCAAAACTCATAAAAACTACTATTGTGATAGTTCTTTGATTCATTTGAATGATCTCAGGCACTTGCAATTTTTTTCAAAAACTATTTCTCTAACAATAGCCTGTAATTTAACACTTCCATTTTTTCTGGCTGTTCTTCCTTTGGTTGGTCCAAGGGGTTGCTCTCAAATACTACTCTAATTTATAGGCTGTATAGTTTATATTCCTATCCATAATTGAGTGAAAATAAAGCAATTGTTCAATGGGTAGTAATATGAACGCATAAATATGTCCCCACTGAAGCATTCACATAATTTAATGTATATTCAACAAAATCAAAGCAGCCAATAAGGAATATAATTCTTATTTACATTTTGAAATGATAGCAACAAAAGACTTGGTTGCCTGTTTTATAAATGCAACCTCCACACTGGTTTAAGCTCTTCAAAATTCTATAGGCACTATAAACTATATATTAAGGTTTTTATTGCTGAATTAAAACATTTTTGGTTAGGTGTAAAATAGGGATAAATATTTTCAAGTGATTGAATATTTGCTCTCCCCATATCATATTTGGAAGCCTTATTACCAATGTCATGTTTAGAGATGGGGACTTTGGGAGGTAATTATGTTATGAGGGTGGAGATCTCCTGGTGAGATTAGTGCCCTTCTAAGAGGAGACACTGATCTTGCTTTCCTTCTCTCTGCCAGGTGAGGATCCAAGGAGAAGATGGTCACCTGCAAACCAGGAAAAAGGACTTCCACTAGAACCCAACCATGCCAGCACCCCCATCTTGAACTTCCACCCTCCAGAACTGTAAGAAATAAACTTTTATTGTCTATGATATTTATTATAACATTCTGAGTAGCCTAAGATAACTCATAAAGTATAAAATAAGGTAATATCTCATCAACTCTGTAAAATAAGCCAATAATTTACAACAGTATGTAGTAAAGATATATAAGCAGAATATACACTTATAAGGTGTGTATATATATCAAAGTGGAGTAGGTAATAATGTTTATCTTAAATTATATAGATCCCTTTAGGTTTTTTTGTTTTATGATTTGGCCTGTTTTTTATTTTTTGGTTTTTTTTTTTTTTGCCCTGAACTGCTTATTTATTTCAAATTTTACAGTATATATTTCTCTTTTGAGGAAATGTAGACCATTTTTATTGGGATAAAACTTCAATTGCAAGAAACATTCAATTGTAGTAAGAGACATACATCAGAAATACTCCTTGGCTCACTTTAAGTTTTATTGGGATTATGTGTCAAGTTATGATGTGCAAAACTGATGGGTTATGAATTAAATTTTATGTTCTACTCATCATTTCTAGAAATCAAAATGAACTTGAGACATCAGTTTTCAATAGTATTCTTATGTATAACTAAAACACAGAGCTATGTAATATTTGGTAAAATAAAGATACATGTCTTTCAGCCTCTTGAGACATCTGTCTTCATGAAAGAGATAAAGAGTACCAGCTTATGAGTTATGTAACCTGGAGACAATTCCCAATTTCTTACAAGCATGAACAAATGTCATAATAAAGACCAGCTATCATATGTTATATACAAAATTCGTGGGTTTTTTTTTTTTTTTTTTTTTGACATTTTTTTCTGGCTCTAAACAACTATAGGGGATATTTAAAAGAAATCCTGTACTGAATTCAATTGAGAATGTAGACGATTCTATACATCCATTAACTTGTGTGAGGTTTCATCATTTCAATCCCCTGCGTACAGCCCAGTGATCTTTACTTTCTTTGAACTCATATGATATATGACCATCATTTGGCCATGCCATCAATTATGCACAGAGTTAATACATAGTCTATGTGTGTTTGTACATAAGTAGGAATATATATAGAGAGAGATACGTATAGTGGTTCTGGTTCCTTGGAAAACATACTCTAGGACTCTGAGATTTATGTGCAGGAAGTTTAATTGGGGAATGCTTTGGGGGACTACGGGAGAAAAACAGGAAAAAGCAAAGAAACGAGTTGAACTTCAATTGCTATGTAAATGCAGGTGCGGCTGGTCTCTGCTAGTCTATCCTTCAGGGAGAAGCCGAATTTGGGTGAGGCAGCTGTTTTGGCCTGAGGGAGATTCCTGGGGCAGGGAGTAGGGGTTAGGGGCGTGGGGGGACTTCCTTCTGAGCTGTCCATTGGTAGTCAGCACTTGGGACAGCTGATAAAATGGGAGCCTTTGTCCTGCAGTGGAGACCTGGGAGGTGTACCTGGACATAATGGATGCACGGAGCCTCAAGAATTAGAGGAGTTCTTAAAACTGGTCTCTACCGTATACTGCCTTTGTGACCTTGGGCAAGTTACTGACCTTTTCTGTCCCTACCAAGTGGGGATAACAATACTGCAGATATCTCACTGGCTCATTGTGGAAGTGGATGAGTTAACATGAGTAAAGTGCATAGCAGTTCTTAGACTATTGTAAGCACTCTATAATTGTTAGCTACTATTATTAGAGGTTGCAATAAAACAGCAAAACCATTTCGAAAACTTACCCATATGAATATTTGTTCCTGTAAAGCCCTGCAGGGGCTAATAAACAAACCCCAGATCTCTAGTTACTTGAAACAGCAAAAATTTATTCCTTGGCTATGCTACATATATGCATCATGGGTTGGCTGGTGTTTTCCTCCCTGAAGGACACAGGCTGACAGAGCAGAGACTAGCTTGTTTGTTGCCATTACTATGGCAGAAGAAAAAGAGACTTTCTTTTTCTTTAATTTTATATTTAAAAAAGATATAGCATTTTAAATGCATGCTGACTCTTAAAACTTCCACCTGGAAATGATCCATGCCATTTCCACTCACTTTTATTGGGCAAAATATATCACATGGGCACAAATAACTCTAACGGATGGGAAGGAACATTCAGTCCCATTCTTTGCTGGAAGGAAAGCCAAGGAAGACTTCATAACAGCACTAATGGCTATTACAGTTGAATTTTCAAAAGTAACAATAGCTAACTTTTCTTGAGTACTTATTGTGTGACTATATCAGAGTAACAACTATACTCTGAAATAGATCCTATTACTCTTCCAATGTTATATATTTAAAAAAAAGAAAGAAAGAAAGAAAACAAAGCTACGGCTTAGAGAAAGTTGATCAACACCACACAGCTAGCAAGTGGTTAAGTCAAACTCAGGCCTATCGGGTGGCGAAGCTTACACTTGTAACTGCCATTCTAGATCCTCCCAAGAACTTCAGTGGCACCCACATGGCTCAAAGTATTTTCAAAATGTGCTCTATTTTTTTTTTTAATTTTTAAATTTTAAGAAATGTCTGTTGGAGTCTATTATTTAGAGGAGCCTAACCACCAAAACATTATGAATTCTGAAATGTTTTCTTTTCGTTTCCATGATGGTACTGGATGGTTAAATAGATGAACTGAGTGGTCCTCTTCCATTGGGTAACTCAGTCAAGACTACTGAATCCACCACCTTCTTCAGTACAAAAAATTGAAGTGACCAGGGATTCATCTTCCTTCCAGAGCACTTGAAGGATGCCCGTGGACCAGGTCTGGACACGTGGCATGTGCTTTCTGCTCACATTCTATTGGTTAGAAACTCAGCCTCACAGCTATCCCTGTCAGCTATCAGGAAAGCTGGGAAATGTAGTTAGCTGTATCTAGTGAGTCTTGCTCATGATACAGTATATATATTTTCATAAGATTGAAGAGACCTCAAGATGGGGTAGATACATTTGAGGTTAGCAAGGCATATCTCAAAGCTACCTCCTTGTTTGGCCTTCATTCCTTTCTGTTTTTAGTGCCCCAGAGTAATGTCTCTCTAGCATTTCATGCCCTGCATTTCTTAACATGGTTTATAGTTTGCCTTTGTGCTAACGGAAAGGTTATGGTTAGACTTCTTTTCTGGAAGCTTGGTGGATATTCACCTTTAAATAATCACATGAAGAATGTGTTCATTTTGAGCAAATTAAAGCATCCTTCCCATTTTAACAGGTATTTAACTTGCTAAACAGAGTTCTTTACCTTTTCTAAAAGTTGCTCTGTGAGCTTTTGTCATCTCTTTTATGGTATCAATGTAGGATGATGCACGGGACTGCCCTCTTATAAGCAGTAAACAAGCATGCAGCCTGACCCAGAGGAAGGTTCCTCTTGTGTCAGGGGTCCACCAGACCGCAAGATCACTGTGAGATCCTGTAAGAGACCAACATCCTCAGAGTTATCCTCCAGATAAACCATTACAGACCATAATAAGCATTTTCAAGGAGTCACACAAGAGATGTAATGGGGGGAGGGGGAGGAAGGGTTGCTGAACCAAAAGGAAATTTTGAAAGCTGGTGAAATGAATTGGGTGGTGAAGCCCTCAGTAACTTCTAGATGCTTCTTCCTTCAGGCTGCTGTATTACCTATTCCCATGTTTGATCATAAAGTTAATAAAGAATCTTCAGATTGGGTTCTGGATTGTCCCAAGATTTTAGGGTGGCCATCGTTACTGGAACATGAAAAAAAATTAACTGCTTTCACAGGTACAATATAATTTTGATTCTGTCACCCAGGAAGGGTCAGGGTCCATGTTCTTCCTAAATATTCTAGCTCAGTCCAGGCTTTCTGTATTTTATTACATGAAGTGTGTGTAATGAACAGCTCTAAAAGCTAGCAAGGAAAATGCTTGCATTATTATTTTGTAGAACTAAAAATGGGTTCAGTGATATTATATAATGTTCCTTAGGTCATATAGTTGGTAAATAACACATTAAAATTTGAAGCAATTTCTTCGGATTCACTTTTCACTGTTCTTTCTACCCAACTATGCTGCTTATCATCTTCTTTTCAATGTATTCAGCAGTAGTAAGTATTTATTTTTTTAAGGATAAATCCAGCTTTGGAAATAGCCAAAAGTAGTCCAGTATTAAATAGGGTGAATAAAGTTGGCGACTAAGTTGGATGATGCTATTCTTGATTTAAAAAAATTAGGTATATCTATAAACCAACACATTTTTGAAGCTTATAAACTGGCATATAATGTTCCATAAATATTTGTTAATTTTAGTTAAAAAATGCAAAAATATACATTTTTAAAGATTTTATTATTTCCAGAATGAGGGGAAGGGAGACAGACATCAATGTATGGTTGCCTTTCACCTGTCTCCAGCTACAGACCTGGCTGGAGATCTGGCTTACAACCTGGTTATGTGCCCTGGCTGGGAATCAAACCAGTGACCTTTGGGTTTGCAGGGGCACCTTATCCACTGTGCCACCAGCCAGAGCCCCAAAATATTTTAAAACTAATATCTTAACTATGTAACCATGGGTCTTATACCTGTATTAAGATCTGAACCACATCTAAGGAAATTGAAAACAGAAGCAAACTAAGAGCAAAATGTGCAGAGTTCAAACAATAGCCATATTTCGAACTGAACTTTTATTTTCAATTATTTTTAATAAAGCTTAGTATGCATAACTCAGATTGTGATCTGGCCTTTCAGAGGGGTTATTTATAAATGTGGAGAGAGCATAAACAGTTATTTTTATCCACTATGTGTTAGGTAATTTACTTAATTTAATTCTCATACTAGTCTATGATACAAATAATATTTCTATTTTAAAGATGAGGGAGAGACTCATTGTTTTCAGTTACTAATCAACTTATACTTA
Source organism: Noctilio leporinus (assembly GCA_004026585.1). Taxonomy (NCBI): domain Eukaryota; kingdom Metazoa; phylum Chordata; class Mammalia; order Chiroptera; family Noctilionidae; genus Noctilio; species Noctilio leporinus. The sequence continues at coordinate 64,498 of PVIW01003567.1, forward strand.
GTAAAAAAGTAATTGAGAATCTACACGAAGATTTAGCTAAAAGAATATTTATATTCCTTTTCAGTATCATAAAACTGTAAAAAACCTTAATATCCATAAACAGAAGATCAATTAAATAAATTATAGTATAAATGGAATACTACACAGCCCTAAAAAGATTTGCAGAAATACTTTTATTTTCATGTAATTAAATGTAGTGACACTATAATTTATGAAAATAGAGCATTATCCCATATTTGTAAATAAGATAAATACATATATTTATATATACACATGCATATGTACACATGTACACATAAGTATTTTATATATAATTGTTTCCTATTGAGATTGGAATATAAAAAGGAACAGGAATTAGAATGGTTTTGGATTTTATAAAAATAATAATGAAAAAAAATAAAAAAACGTGGAGCTGTATCGTCTACATTCTAAGATAAAACAACTTTCAACCTAGAACTCTATAACTGGCCAAATTGCCAATGAAGTGTAAGGACAATCTTAAAACATTTACTCTTATGTGTCTTTTCTCAGGCTACTGAAGGATGTTCCCCATTTAAACAAGGAAGTGAGTTACACACAATCTTTTATGTACGTTTTCTTATTCAACCTGCCACCTGCCATCTGGATGGTTGGTCTGTGTGGTCGGTCTCTCTTGGCCCTCCTGTGAGGGGCCAGCTGTAGATTTGCCCCTGGGAATCCAGGAACCAGCACCGATGTATTCCAGAATATGACAGGGAAGCCTTTAGCTCTTTCATGCCCCGACTTGAGCCAACGTCTTATGCCAGGCAAGATCTTAGCTATGAGGAAATGACAATAAACAGGGGCAACCAGGAGAAAGCTGTTGCGTGTTAATTTTGGGGAATAGGGGCAGGGGAGGCTGCTCAGTGCCTGACTAGGAGCTGATTCTGCTTGCCTTAGTAGGGGGAATGGTTTGTGATGATGAACCTAGCCTTGTAGCTGTTGAGAACTCAGCATTTCTGAGGCATTCCGATTATGTATCCTATCACTTCCAGCAGTGGTTTTTAAAAGGAAAGTCAGGCTACCAGTTGACTTTGGGGAGGCTTATGACAGAGTTTTTGTTAAACTGTTGGGGTTCAGGGCCAAAGCACAGGTTTGGGAGGGCAGGGGCCTGAGTTCTAACTCTACTTCTGAAACAATTAGCTTTATGACCCTGGGAAAACCAATCAGCTTTTCCGAGTCTTTTTATCATCTGTAGAATTAAGAGCTTTGAACTAAATCTCTAGGATTTTTTCCTGGTCTAACATTTGATGTGTTTTTCTGTGATTCAAAGCGTAAGCTAGTGGGGAAAGTTTATGATGTTCTAATATGGAATCCCAGGTTAGGGAGTGGATAATGGAATATTTATTTATACTACTCTTTCTTTAGTAGATATAGTAAAAGCTGATGCAAAACCTGTGAGTAGGGTAGGAAGTTAATGATTTTTCTTGTTTTGATTTGTTATATTATGTCTTTGTTTTTCAGGCTCCTACACTTCAGTACCCCTGCAATGTAGTGACAAACTCTCTACCATACTGAGAAACTTTTACTAAAAGTGCAGAATAGAAGTTGACATAAAGTTATTGTGGTCTCTACGGAGTTATGTGTATGTTTAGGAGTGCATATGTCATTCTGCCTGCATATGTGAACTGTTCTAAAGCAGAACAATCTGTAAAACCAAAAGAAAACAAATCTGAAAAAATTGGAAGTATCCTATTCTCATGGAAAGAGATGCATGAACTAAGATGGATTGTAATTCCACCTGAGTTCTAAATGCTGGTTAGTTTTTTGTCTGTGTGATTGAAGATGCCATCTACATCCTGGCCCTTCAAGGGAAAGATGATGATGAGAGCTTCCATGGTGAAATAATAAAAAACTGTCAAATTGTAAAGAATGAAGTGTCAGAATTGTATCTTTGAATCTCACAATTCATCAGTTGCTTTCTTCTTCTTTCTTTTGACTCATTTGGGGTACATGGTACTGTAATCTATCACAAATATGATCATTTAATTTCATACAAGTTTTTCAAAAGTTTCTTCCAGAATTGTATTCATCCCTGATGAAAATCTTTTGGGAATTTTAAAAATTGCCATTGAATTATTTTGGAATAATAGGAAAGAAAGCAAAAGTACTGTTTACTTTTACCTCTGAGAAAACTTAAACCGTTAAATCTTTTTTTCCCTTAAAATTTGGCATATATTAAAAAAAAAGTAACAATAAGCTCCAAAAAGAGTGTATTGATATTCATTACTCCTTAATATAAGTGTATAATAATGTTAAGTCAATTTTAGGGGGGATTTATATATAATGTATTTAGGATCTTTTTTTTTTTTAAATTTTATTGTTGTATTACATCCATAGGATCTTTAAGTAGCATATTTCTGTTGGATGGTTTATATGTTATTTATTGATAGTGCCTCACTACAAATAAGTTATAAGAGAGAAACTTGTGCTCAGGGAAAAGTGATGAAATAAAAATAAGATATGATCTTAACAACTGGCTTCAATAATCTGCAAAATGATAATGATGATTCCTTCTCTACCTCATGGTATGATGTTATATTATTATTTAATAATAATGTTAGTAATAATGTGAATATTTATCCTCTCTTGTCCCCAGGGAAGCTTCCAAGGAAGTCATCAACACATTGATATCTATATTTCTAGCTCATTAGCCTACATGGTCTAATTACAGAGCTTGATATGCCAATACCTCTTCCACAGTGTGCCATGGCTGTGGCTGGGGATTCCCACTGACAGGACTGCCACACACCTGTGGGAACCGAATCTGCTTTCTTCTGTCCTATCTTCTTCCCTCTTCAGAGGCACTACCCTGAGACCACGGCTCTCTCATTTCTCTGACGAATGCAGTGACGTTCCCACTGCTGTCTTGTTCCCCCTTAGTTTCTGCTGCACACATCTGCAGGGGTCCTGCTTCCCAGAAATAGAAAGTACTCTGGCCTTTCACATTGATTTTTTAAAAAAAACCTTTATACCTAAGTTTTAAAGCAACACAAATGCTGTGTGCCTTTAAGTTTTATCACATTCTTCATCAGATGGCCACCTTAGCTCTAACTTGTGGTTTTATCCCTAGAAGGACAAGCCCTTGGTCTGAACCAGCCTGGGGAACAATCCTGTACCATCCTGTACTGTGTACCCCTCCTCTTGTAGTATTTTTCATCAATTCTCTCCTTTTGAAAACACACACGCATGCACCCTCCCACTACCATCACTACCAACAACAACAACAACATCAGAAACATCAATAATTCCCCTTCAAAAAAAATCATTAACTCATGCTAACAGATGGGAGAGATGATGGGAGAAACAGAATTGCCAGCCCCAGACCAGCTGACTCAGTCTAAACAAATAATGATATAACATTGGTGCTCACAGGAGAATCAGTTTGAATTTTATGACCGGGTCTCAAATAAGTATCTCACAGCCTGTTATATAAGAACACTTTAAAGCAGTTAGTCATATATGTCAAATAATGGAATAAAGCATCCCTAGGAAATAATGAATTTCTGACAATAAAGACATTTAAGTAGACATATGCCCAGCTGCAAGGTGATTTCCAAAATGTGTTGTCTTCATGACAGGGTTGAAAGATTCTTGAGGGCAAGATAGCGTTCATCCACTTTATATTTTGTATAACAATGGATTTTCTAAAGAATTTTCATATATACCAATCGGTTCTAATCCTGCAAAATTAAGTGGGCCAAACCTCTTAAAAATAAACTTTGTTTATTTAATAAATAAGAAAATAGACTCAGAAAATTTATACATGTTTCTAGGGTACCAGGGCTGGTGAATAGCAGAATTAGAACCTGACACTAGGGCAATTACGTCCTTAAACTTTGTATGTATTGCTCAATGCAAATGTCCAATGAATGTTCATCTCTTGGTTGGGTGGTAAGGGCTATTGCCTGGTGAGTTCAGAAAGTGAACTTAAATGAGGCTTCTTGATCTTCCAAACTTGCCACAAAGTTCAAAGGTGTCTTGAATCACACACACACCCAATGATAAACAAGATTTAAAAAAGCAGAAAATCCTTTTGGTTTCGTTCTTTCTCCCTCTTAGCTGGGCTGAAATATGTGAAATCTACAGGATTTTATACCATCCTAAAGTGTGTGTGTTAGTGGCACTTAGGTTCTAAGTTTCTTCAGGGCAGGAGCCTTTCACCCCTATATTTCCACTTTATGCTACATAGGACAGCTCTTCATATTATATAATGAAAGGAATGGATGGATGGATGGGTGGATGGATGGTTGGGATGGATAAATGGGTAAATGGAAGAGACCAGAGCCTCCAGTGTCTGTGACTGAAGAGGTTTGGCCCAGTTTCTCAAGACTTATATTATAGCCAGTATTTAATGAAGTCTCCTTAACTTTCTCTTCAACAGAGACATTTGCCACATTGCTTCTGATGGGTGGCTTGTACGGGTCTATAATTCACCAGTTCTTTTGTTGCTGCTCTCTCCAGCCCAGCTTATTGTTAATTCACGGTGTCTAAATTGTTCTGGGTCCCATGTCTGCTCCAAGATAGGCTGCCAAGCAGGCAAGGCTTCATTTAGCAAGACTGTAAATTCAGAACTCCAGGACCGAGAAGAATTGCTGCATAATTTACAGCTGGAGATGTTGGTCAATGGTGATAAAGTAGATATCAATGCCTCTGCTGTCCCTTCAATAACCACCATTTAGAAGCATTTCATCAGGTATGAAGTTCTGGGAGTGAGAAAACCTGTTCAGGTTGCCATTGCCCTGAGGATATCCTCTTCAGATTTCCTAAACTAGTAAATGTAATAGTTCACATTTACCTGCATAATTTTACCTATTCTTTCCCTGAGGGGGTGGGCAGAACGTTCCCAGGTAACATGACAACTGCTCTGATTCCTAGTTTTTCTTTCAGTGCTAAGTGGCCACAGAGACCAGTTAAGTTTTCAGGGAGACCCTCACCTTGACTGTCAACAGGTGGTCACCCATGTCTCCTTAACTTGTCAGAATAAGTCTGCTAAGTAAGTCTCCTTCCACTAACCAAGGAGGCAACCCACATTTTTTTTTTTTTTTTTTTAACAAAATTGGAGTGGGGAAAATTCATGAGGAAGAGGACATGACATGTTTGAATAAATGCCTAAGTATGTTTGTACATGTATATAGTGCTACTATATTATGTAGATTGAAGTTTATAAATCTGAAGGTTTTGGCCCTGGGTCCTGATGTTAGAATTCAGATCCTCAAGCATGCATCCCCCTACCCCTCACCCCCGACCTCTGCATCAGAAACACTGGGAAGGGGCTGGAAATCTGAACTTTCTGATGCATGTTTCTCATGCACACTGATATCCATGGCCCCTGTTTTTGAGGTGTTCACTATAATGAATCGTTTTATTATTGTCTTTTTAGACAAATTAAACTGTCTCTTTTGTGAAGAGCATTTAATCACACTGAACAATCATTCATACATTCTCTTCGACCTGTTAATCATATTAGAAATACTATTCCCTCTTCATTTAATAAGGCCAAAGAGGGTAAAATGAGAACCCTAAGAACTGAAATAAAATACAGGTGCAAACAGTTATTAGGACGGAACTGTTCTAATAAGGCCTGACTTCGAACTGAATACACCCATAAGAATTATCCCTCGCCATTCATCTGAGAAAGGAGTAGGAAAAACTGTGGGAGTAAGGTAAGGGCACTAAAACAATATATTACAAGGCATTAAGTGCTCGCTTCGGCAGCGCATATACTAAAATTGGAATGATGCAGAGAAGATTAGCATGGCCCCTGCGCAAGGATGACACGCAAATTTGTGAAGCGTTCCATCTAAAAAAAAAGGCATTAAAATGTAAGAAGTACCTTATGTTTAACCATAGATAAAATGCTTTGTAAAGTACTAAGAGGGGCTCTATATGCATTCAATGACTCTTTAAGCCGGTGCTTTAAATTTTTATTGTTTTTATTGCCTTGAATTTCACCTCTCTGGGACAGCGCTGGGCCATACTGAGGTAACCTGCGGTGTGCATGCTACCCCTCAGTCCCTCAGGCATCAGCTGACGTTCACTGAGCTCTTAGTATGTGCTCCCAAATGGTGAAAACAAGGGAAAACCGAAGGTAAGGTTCCAGGGTTTTCACTAGCTTACAATCTAGTGGGAGAGATTGGAGTAAAATTGAAACCTGTGGGCTCGATTGAAAAGCAAGGAGGCATGAGACAGGCTGCAACGGCGCCTGGGGGCGTGGTCACTCTGAGTGACAAGGGTTAAGAAAGGAGGCATCAGGCGGGAGGTGGACCTCAAAGGGTCCTTACTCTACGTGGTGGGTTATTTTCAGAAATGGCCTCCATTTTTTTCCCTTCCTGCGTCTCTGCCCCTTGGCAATGCAAGTAGTGCAAATTGCACTTCTGGAATTTGACTGGCTTTGCAATGGTGGCAGTGATGAGGTGACAGTTCTGAGCTTAGGCCTTAAGATGCCTTGCAAGTTCCTGGCCACTCTCTTGGAACATGTCCAGCTGCCATGAATAAGCCCAGGCTAAGCTGCTAAAGGAAAAGGGACCACATTCTTCAAGAGCTCAGCTGTCTCAGCTGGGGCCATTGAAGACTATAGTCAGCCCCCACAGAGCCACCAGAGAGCCCTAGCTGAGCCTACTGAAGACTGCCAACCCATAGCATCCTGAATGGATACTGATGTAGGCCAACCCGTTTTGGCATGGTTTGGCATACAGCCATAGGTAACTGGTACAAAGTCAGAAAGGTAGAGAGAAAGGGAGAAGTATTCTAGGCTAGAGTCATGACTCCAGAAAGGTCAAGAGTCTGCACTGTGTGAGGTCAGGCCACAGAAAAGGGAAGACACCAGTAGGATTGGATGGTTGACCACTTTCTTTGAGTAAATCACTGGGAGCACCAGTGTTCAAGAGAACATAACTGGAGGCCAGACCTGCACTGTGATGCTGCTTTGTGGTTATTGAGCGCACACTCCATCACAGCATGAAACATAGGAATCCCTGTGTGTTGAAACATGCAGTGAGCTTCAGGATCACACCCCTCCAAGCTGGACTTTGAAAGAGTGGGGCATTGTTTTCTAGCCACTTATAGCAAGCTAAGAAAAAAAATATATTTGTAGCTTATAATCTGCTTTTATTTTTTAAATGTATTTTATTGATTTTGCTATTACAGTTGTCCCAATTTTTCTCCCTTTTCCCCCTCCACCCAGTGCCTCCCATTTCCTCTGGCAATTCCCCTCTTAGTTCATGTTCATGTGTCACACACATAAGTTCTTTGGCTTCTCCATTTCCTTTGTTATTATTAACATCTCCCTGTCTATTCTGTAACTACTAATGTGTACTTCTTTTTTATTCATATCCAGACAATTCACCATTTAATTACTTCTGTTAGCATCTCAAATCACAATATGAAGTTTTCATTATTTCAAAATGCTTATATTAATTCATTTAAAAAATTACCTTGTTAACTAATATCAATTGCAAGCACATGCACTAACTTATTTTTTACATAAAAATGTCTAAAGCTTAAATGACATACTTTCAAGAAACTGCTAGAGGTGACCTGTAGAACCCCAGAATAAAGAATATTATGAACCTCAGTCATTCCCACTGGTCTCTAGGTGAGCAGCTCAGGCTTGTGTCATCTACCTCTGCGAGGCTTCGCTATCACAGAAGCCACTTTCAGCGACGGGTAACACCTGATATTCTCCACTTCATTCCCTGCCAACTGCAACCACTGATGCCATGGTGGGCTATTGGAGTGACTAAGCCCCCTGCCAGGATGGAGGGTTTTGCTCTAAGTGGGTTGGATAGGGTTGGAGTACCATCGACGGGATCTGGGAAAATATGGTCTTGTTTGTTGCCTGCCAACTATTTGCTCAGTACTGGTACCAACTCAGGAGTTGGCCCAACAGATTCTGAAGTCTGAGGAGCATGTTGATTGAAGCCTACTTGCAAGAGACTACAAACATGTGGTCTGGAGAGAGGTATGGACACCTGTTTTGCAACACCTAGAAGACTGATTGACATTTTAGAGTGTGGCAAAACAAATCTGAAAAGAAAACCTGCCCATTTTGTCCTTGATGAAACAGAGAGAATGCTTGATATGGACTTTGAACCCCCAAATAAGGAAGACTGGCTCAGGTAAGATCTGACAGGCAAACCGTAATGGGGAGTGCAACTTGGCCAAAAGAGATTGTGGATGTGTGTCATGACGCAGAGGAGGGTGAAAAACTTCTTTGTCTGAAGGAAGAGATCATGAGTGAGAAGGAGAATAAAACCATTACTTTTGTTGAAACCAAAAGATGTGATGAACTTAATAGAAAAATAAGGAGAGACGAGTGGCCTGCCATGGGAATCCATGGTTAAAAAGAGTCAACAGGAATGTGACTGGGCTCTAAATGAATTGAGACATGGAAAAGCTCCTATTTTGATTGGTACAGATGCGGCCTCCAGAGGGCCAGTGGTGTGGGTGTAAATGTGTGTGTGTGTGTGTGTGTTTGTGTGTGCATGTTTTCCATACAAAGGTTAAGTATTTGGGCAAAGCTTACTCATGACAATTGAAGGACTTGAGAGGGATGAAGGACTAGTGACTGGCTGGCTGCTTCCAGTCAGTAAAGGAGGTGAAAGCTGAAAGTGTGCCAGTGATCTTCAAAAGACAGAACATCCCTCTCCTGCAGTGTAAACTGGTCTCTTTGGGGGAAAAAAATGGATGTTGTGCTTACAGTTCACTGCCACGATATTTCTTCTGTCCCTTGCTTTGCACGATGGCCATGGTGCAGCAGTGCTTCAGACTACTTACTGTGATCTCTGAGTCTTTGCATTCCATTGTCAAAGAAATATTTCTAAACTTCAATGTTCAATGAAATTTTTGTTGCAGTTTGAAATGGAGAGAGGGCAGCTTTAAAAGGTACTAAAGCTTTTACACATTGGTGAGTTCTGGCACAAGAGCTCCAAAGCAGGAGCAACTTCACACACTTAGTGGGAAAGAAAGCAATGCTTTTCAAGTTCCTCTCTCACCTACACAGTGGTTTTTATATCAAGACCTGCTAGTGAGACGGATATTCTCAAGTGAATCCTGGCTTCTTGGAGGAGTTTGCCTAGATGCGACACAGTGCATAAAAACCATTTTTGGGGGGACATGTATGCTTTTTTTTGCAGTTGCAGTTGAAAGGTTCAGCTCTTTGCAAGACAAGCAGTGTGGGCAGAATTCTGTACTTCTGATGAGCATGCCATGCAAAGGACCATGTTCATTTTCGTTTCAAGGTCCCCAAAATGAGCAATGAAGAGGTTGATATGAACCTCTAAGTGGCCCTACTACACAGAAGCATTCAGATGTCACTTGATGATATATAAGGGGACTTGCTCATTTGGGAATGTGTTAGGGAATACACATCTTTTGACAGGCTCTATCATTGGGTGGGTAGTAAGATGTAGAAAATGCATGCTGGTTTCCTTTTCCCTGAAACTCAGTGGTATTCCTACAAGGGAAAGGATAACCATTTGAATTGTATTTTTGCAGCCCTTGCCTTCTTGGGAATACAATTGTCTTAAGTTTTAATTTTTGGTCTGGTGGTTGTGGTGTGCAGAACTCCATACATTGCTACATTTTGCCACACCACAACGCCTTACAAATGTGGAAGATGTGAAATTTGTCATAAATTATGACTACCCCAACTCTTCAGAGGGGTATATTCATTGAATTGGAAAAACTGCTTGCAGTACCAACACAGACCTCGCATACATACACTTTCTTTCCACCTAATAACATAAAGCAAGTGGGTGACCTTTTATCTCTGTGCTTAATGAAGCTAATCAACAATTAATCCCAAATCACTTCAGTTGGTTGAAGACAGAGATTCAGGTTGTTCAGAGGTACAGAAGGTATGAAGCATGGCCATCAGGAGAGATACTCTGTGGGCAAAAGAGGTGGATTTAATACCTTTAGTAACAGGGGAAATTATGACAGAAGTTACTCTAGCCTGCTAAAGAGACATTTTGGGGCAAAATCCCGGAATAATGATTACAGTGTCACCAATGACAGCAATGGGAACTTTGGAAGTAATTTTGTGTAGGCTGGCATATAGACTTACCAGAATGGTTATGATAGCACTCAGCAATATGGAAGTCACGTTTCAAATATGCACAATGGTATGAGCCAACAGTCATGTGCAGGTCCTGCTACTGCAGCCATGCCTATGATTGGTTATCCAGTGCCAACAATATATTCTCAGTAAGAGTTAGAAGTATATGTAAATGTCTGATTTTCAAATTGCTCTTAATGTTGTACGCTATCAGACAAGCTAGCTATTTAAGAAACAAGGGAAATGCAGAAATGACTGCAGCGTAGCAGCCATATGGTGCACCTTTTTGCTGTTTTAGGTTGGATATTCCTCTATACTAATACAAACTTTAGGGTTTTTTTTTTTTTTTTTTTTTTTTGTAACAGAAAATGCAGGCTGTGTTTTTCATAAAAGTAAATGTAGCCCTGGCTGGTGGCACAGTGGAGAAGTCACTGGCCTGAGAACCCAAAGGTCGCTGGTTCGATTCCCAGCCAGGGCATGTAACCATGTTGCAAGCCAGGTCTCCAGCCAGGTCCATGGCTGGAGGCAGGTGAAAGAAAACCATACATGGATGCCTCTCTCCCTACCCTCCTCTCTCTGAAAATAATAAATAAAATATTAAAAAAGTAAATGTACAGTGATTTGAGATACAATGAATGAAGACAATGGCCTTCCAATACAAAAAGTATTTAAAGACTGAAGAAATAAGATGATTTCAAAGCATTTCTAAAATCTTAAATTCTCACAGTGTGGATCTATGGGCCATTGAGTAACAACTTCCACCCAGTTTCATTAGGTCGTTGAGTATATTTTTCACCATCAAAAAGCCTAAAAGAAGTATTCTTTCTTTTAAATGCTAGAAATATTTCCCTTTAAATGCTAAAAACGTGGTCTCTTTCTGTTGAGTGGTACTTGCTTGAAAAAGGACATCCTTGGAGATGATGGATTTATTTAAAAAGTAGTTCCTTAAATTTTGCAGGACTGGTGGGGGGTGGTTGGTTTGTCGGGGGCTGATATTCAGATGGAACAATATTTAACCTACAGCTCCTCATGTCTGGGATCTTTGGTTCCAGTAGCCAACAGAAACCTCTTTCATTTCATTAAAAAATAAAATGACTAGTTGACAAAGTGCCATAAACTTTATACAATACGGCCTTAACCGAGCAACAATGCTCCTGTTGGCAGTACCACACATCATCAAGTCCCGGTGAGCAAGGAAAGTCAACGGGAGGAAAGGCAAGGGTAATCACGACTGAAGTGTCACCGGAGAATGGAGTGCGAGTGGCGTCATGCCTGAAGTGCCCGCTGCTGTGCGTGCGTGCGTGCGCCTGAAGGAGGGCGAGCACGGCAAGTTGTCTAATTGCTGCTAGTCTCCTGTGAACATGTTGCTCCTTTTGACTTTCAAGTAACCAGTTCACCCAAAACTTTTCGGAAGCGAGGACCCGCATCTCCTGCCTCCCCCTTCCGTGCCAGCCCGCCTCCCCGCGCGTCGGGCTAACAGGTCCCGGGTACTGAAGCGTCACCTCTCACTCCCCAGTAAATCTGCGCAGACCACTCGGACTGCAGCCTGTTTGCCGCCTGGCCTCCCATTGCAGCAAGCAGGGCGGCCGGGAGGGAGGAGGCGCGCGGGGAAGGGAGGCCCGAGGAGGACCAACTCCGGCGCCGGCATGGGGAAGGCGGGCGCCCGGCGAGTTCGCCGCACAGGTAAACAGGCTGGCGAGGCGCAGGGCGCTGCCGCCGCGGCCACCCCGCGATTTCCAGGCACGCAACTCCGCCTCCAGGGCGCTCTCCCCGGCGCGCTCGCCCAGCGGCTCGCTCGCAGCCTCAGCCTCCGCCGCCGCAGCACTTCACACAAAGGACTGTTACCCGCTGAGCAGCTCCGCCACCTCCGCGTCCTCCTTCAGTGACAGCAGCCCCGACAGCAGGTTCGGGCGCTGCGGCGGCGCCAGGACGACCTGTCACTCCCAGCAACCCAGGCGGTGGCAGCGGCTTTTTTTTTTTTTTTTTTTTCCTCCTTTTCTCTTTTGCTTTATTTTTTGCCTCCCTGGTACCTCTTTGCCTTTTTATGGTTCCACCCACCCGTTCCCTCCCTCCCTCCCTCCTCCGGCTCCCATAAACAACTCTCCTACACTGCCCCCGAAATAAATAAATAAAAGGAGGAGGGCAAGGGCGGGAGAAGGGGGGTGGGGGGAGAGGAGAGAGGAAAAGGGAGGCAGCGCCAGGGAGCGAGGCAGAGTCCGAATCGACAGTCCGGAGTCCGCACGCACCTCGCACCATGAGATGGCGACCAGCCCCGCACCGCCCCGGGGGTGCCGGCCCGCGGGCCCCGCGCCCCGGCCCCGCCACCCGCGCGCCGCCGCTGCTGCCGCTGCTGCTGCTGCTGTGGACCGCGGCCCTGGCGCCGGGGGCGGCCGCGGGCGACGCCGCGGCTCCCGCGGGGGCCTCCGTGTGCTACTCGTCCCCGCCCAGCGTGGGCTCGGTGCAGGAGCTGGCTCAGCGCGCCGCGGTGGTGATCGAGGGAAAGGTGCACCCGCCGCGGCGGCAGCAGGGGGCACTCGACAGGCAGGCGGCGGCGGCGGGCGAGGCAGGGGCGTGGGGAGGCGAGCGTCAGCTGCCCGCCGCCAGCCCGGGAGCGGGGCCGCGTGCCCAGGACCCGCTGCCCGCCGCCAACGGGACCGTGCCCTCCGGGCCCACCGCCCCCGCGCCCAGCGTCGGCGACCCGGGGGACGAGGCTCCCTATCTGGTGAAGGTGCACCAGGTGTGGGCAGTGAAAGCCGGGGGCTTGAAGAAGGACTCGCTGCTCACGGTGCGCCTGGGCGCCTGGGACCACCTGGCTTTCCCCTCCTGCGGGAGGCTCAAGGAGGACAGCAGGTACATCTTCTTCATGGAGCCCGACGCCAACAGCAGCAGCCCTGCGCCCGCCGCCTTCCGCGCATCTTTCCCTCCTCTCGAAACGGGCCGGAACCTGAAGAAGGAGGTCAGCAGGGTGCTGTGCAAGCGGTGCGGTAAGTCCCGCGCCCCTGGGGCGCGCTTCGGCGGGTCGCGCGGGGCGGTGGCGAGCGGGGCGCGGCGGGCGCACGCCGGGGTTCGACGGCCGCAGAGCAGACGCGGTCTGGCAAGTTGCGAGTCGGGCTTGGAGACTTCCCTAAGCGCACCTCGGAGGAGGAGGTTTCATCCGCTGAATTCCACAGGCAGCGCCTTCTGCCGTTTCCTGGTTCCTAGGCTTCGCCATGGATGGAAGCCCAAGTTTGGTCTTTGGTTGGGGCTGCCTGAAACTTTTTTAAGACCTTGGTTGCGTTCACCAAGCAGAATGGAGAAGGCCCGTTGCTTTCTCGTGAGTGCAGCATCGAACTTGGCTTTGGTTAGAAACTGCTGATTATGGGCTGCCGTCGTGGTGCTTTCTTTTCCTTTGAAGGAGGGAGGGTGAGTCCGGAGGGTTTTAACACCTTGCCTTCACCTGGAGTCCTGAGTGGTCGGGGACTTCTGTCTGCGCGGGGTCCCCACGAGGAAAGGGCCGCGCACTGAGATTTCTGTAAGGGTGGCAGGTTTTTGGTGAGCTCAACAGATAGGTCGAGCCTGTACCTTCGAATGTGTGCGTGTGAGATGTGTAAAGTTAGTGGGGTGTTTTGTTTTTTTTTTTGAGAAATAATTTCAAGTATTTCTGTTTTCAAAATATCTGGGTCTGGAGTATATTTTGGCGCTGCAGTGAATCAGAACAGACGAATGTAATTATGGGGCTTCACGTGTAGGCCCAGAAGAATTTTCGGGAGATAAGTTTATAGCAGTCGATTGACCACCGAAAAGTCATCTTTCCATGGCTCCTTACTACGACCAGGTGGGAGAGAGTAGTTGATAATCTAATTACATTTCTGAGGTCGCATTACATTTATAAAATAATTTCTAGGTTCTAAATAGCTGTATAATTTCCTGCTTTTGACATGATCACTAAAACATAGCAGGGTTTCCTTTCAAACCCCAAACTAACATGATTCTATATCGCACATTCTAACATGCGTAATAGCTTTTTCCTGGGTCTTGATGTATCTAAGAGATGGTTAGGGTTAATTGTATTATTATTATTATTTTATAACAAAACTCAGCATCATGCTTCGTTCAGTCTGCCTGAGATGCATCGTGTGTCACTTCCTTTAAATTTGAATCTAGGATGGCCAATAATCTAAATTTCTGGTTGGCATTTGTGGTGCTTATATCCTGCAGTTAATTAATACCTAATGATTTGGTGTTAATGACAGGAAAGTGCGTTGTTCGTTCTCCATTTCTTTATCCTAACAGTGCACTTGGGGCACTGAGACCTGTTAAGATTGCACCACTCTGTGGACAGAAGCTGTTCTCAGGCAGTGGTGCTGAAGGCAGCTGAGTGACGCTGGGATTCCCTGGGTCTGACTGATAGATGTCACTGTGAAACATGGGAAATGCTCTGCTGGGAGTTGTCTCATTAGGAAACACAAAAGCTCCTTCCACATCATTGTACTGCAGCATACATTACTCTGTTATAGAGCCCGAAACAAAACGTTTCTTAAGCCATGCCCTAGTCCAGTTTGGACATTTTATTATATGTAATTCAGGAAGGATTTTGCCTTTGCCCAAACCATATGACTTGGGAATTGTTTACTATACATGGTGGGAATTTAATATAGAGGAGATTGTAGTTGGCAATGATGCCCAGGTTTGGGGGTGTTACTAGATTAGCAACATTGTTGGGTTGTTTGCCTTTTAACTGGAAATAAATGATGGGTTTCTGGGGTCAAGTTCTTATGAGTGAAATGGAAAAATCATGTCTGGAGGAATACTATCCTGTTTTTGTATTTCTAAGGCAAAAAAGCTTCACCGAAGGTAGTTAGTTTTATCCTTTTGTTCTGACAAAAGAAACACATAGTTGTAAATTGTGGCATGCTAGGCAAAGCGGGTTTTTTTTTTTTTTTTTAAATGAACTCTTTTTGCTTGTAATTGAGGAGATTAAGAAATCGTGAGGTTACTGCTCCAGGTTTGTGTAATTATTGTGCATGTTTGGTAATTTTAGTGGTATGTACTTGAAAGTAGGATATTGCTTGAAATAGTAACTAATAGAAGTAGTAAGGGCTAATTGAAATCATGCTAAAAGTTTCTCTTGATTTTTTTATGGACATACTAGCTATTGTAATGTGGTAGGGGAAAAGTAAATAAGCTATTTTATATAATGCAACCACGGTAAATCCATATTTGAAATGTTAGGTGCAAAAGTGTGAATTCACCCAGTTGTGTGGTCCTAGTTCACGGTGGCATTCAGAATCCATCTACCTGGCAAAGGAAGACAAACAATGGGGAAAAGATAGAGAAAAGGGGCAAATTTGTTCTGGTTGGGTTGCTTCTGCTGTGCTTCTGGTCAGATTTCAAGGACAGTGATGGAGCAGAGGGCTTTTATCTAAAGACAGGAAGCTGCCCTGGGGGCGTGAGGGTTGTCTTCCTGCCAGAGCCTAATGTTGGGCTGGAGAGGGAACATGGCAAAGTCATTTTGCCATCTCATGCCCAGGGGAACAGTCTCCAGCTCTCATGCGTTCGGCTGTCGTGTTGTTGTTTAATAAGGAGCTCACCAGTGTAGGAACCACACATGCAACAGATTAGCCTTAGCATTGAGCTCACTGAAGTCTTCCCTGAGTCTTTTTTCCCTCTAAACTAAACTCCTGAGCAGTGTCTGCAAAAAAGAGAAGCTCTTCTCTGAAGAATGGACCTTTTGAAACAGAAACTGTTCAGTGTATTTTAGAAGACAACACAGAATTTCCTAGCTTGTGTGCTTAGCATTTGAAGTTTGTGTAAATTACTCTTTTTACAGTTATTTAAATTCTTGCCAGCCTTTGCCTGTTCTCTGATTTGCTGAACGAGCTAAGAAATAGTTCTAGGTTTTATATTCATCATATTGCAAAATAGTTAGCTGTTCAGTCAAATTTCTATTAAATCATTGTTTGAAATGTTGCTGGTATACTAGGCAGAAGCTAATTTCTAAAAAGGATTAAAAATTCTGGTGAATAATGTCTATAATTGGACCACATAAGATTTGTATATCAATTTTGTTCTTACGAGCCACTCATAATACTTGGTATATTATATAATATTGAATTTATTGATAATGTAAACATGTTTATCAAATATTTATCATAGTTTGACTTTCCTCATATCTTCAATAACTATTTATTAAAGTGTGATGACCTTATGATGTTATGAAAATGAGAAAAACAATGTTAGGATTTTTTAACCAGCATGAAGAAAATTATTCTTAATAAAAGCTCTATTAAGGAGGTAGCAATAGAAACAGATACAGCTTGACTGGTTATATTTCATAAATACACATGGAAATTTAATTTCCCAAGTGTTCGAGACTGCTCTCTTTAAACTGTATAAATCTTACTTTTAAAAATCTATGCTCTATTTAAAACTCTTCTTTCTGTTGAGTAGAGAAACTGTATTTTTGAATATTTGTGTTAAAAAATGAAACAAAGATAGGTCATTTGGGAAAACAACCCCTTAAAATAAAAATATTCTAGAAGGAGAATTTAAACATCTGAACTAGAATATTTTACAAGCACTAGGGGATAGTTCTCATCCATTGTGGGAGATCTGTAAATCCTCCAAATCTAGGGACTGTTTTACCATATGTCTCAATGTATTAGGTAAGGCTGAAAGCTTGAACAGCACTGAGGGTCAAAACAATGATCTGTGTGCCTGCTGGCCTGTATGTTTATAGCAAATGAGAGCAAAAGACGTGATTGGGTGGGTTAATGCCCTTGTCAGATGTAATCTATTCATTGTTTAGGAAATCGTCTGTGCTTCAATGCCAGTTTTTCCTCATTATAGATGTAACATCTTTTACAACCAATTTTTAAATTTTGGTGAAACTATATGAACTGGTCAGATGTCCAAAGACCCTAACTCTCATCTGTCCTTCGTACATTGCATTACTGGGTTTTATTTATTTTTTGTTGTTGTTGTTTGGTTGTTTTTACTCAAATGATAACAAAAATATTGATCTCTGTAGATAGCTCTGATTGAATGAGTACTTTGATTAGCTTTATAGAAATAGTGCCAACAATGAAAACAAGAAGTATATAATGAGGAGTAGTGGTAGAGAGATTCATTGATTATTAGAGTTGTTGGAAGTATATAATGAAAATAGGCTATAAGAGAAGTGGAAGGTAAAAATTTAGGGCTTTTACTGATTCATGCAATTTACTACCAAAAATAATATGTAGCATGCCTTCATCAAAATTTTCATGAGAATATAAAAGTAATTTTTTTGGTAAAAGTAATTTTTAATGTTCTTATTTTTAAATAACAGGAATGGTTGTTGTAGAAAGTTTTCTGTTCATATATTAATGCTCTAAATTTGTGCAAGCACATGTTAACTTGTTATGTCATCACAAAATAAACTCATTATGAATGACTGTATGACCTAAATACCCCCACCCCACCAGTATCAGTCATTTTATAATATTTGAACCATTGATTAGTGATGTGTATATCCTGTTGTACTTTTAAATCTGAAGTTGAATTATTTGAGAATTTATAGAATACAGACTTAGGTCTTACTGAATTGAGTGCGGTGCTAGTTGAGAACTTATGTTTTCATTCCATTTGGTTCATGTGGGGCAAGTCTGTTGAAGCTGGTCTCCTGGCTCTTCCTCCCCAAACAACCCATATAGATTGACATACATAAAATGAGACATTTTGGTGGAGTTGGGCATAGAGCCAATTGATACAAAATAATTTCCCCCAACACAGGCTTGCCATCCAGGAATCCTAGAGAGAGATACGTAGGTGGTTATGAACCTTATTGTTGTCATTTTTTGCTTTTTAAGAGAACCAGGATTTTTTAAATGTAAACTAACCTGGTTCACCCCATAATACGTAGGAACATTTATGTCTTGTTTTTCATAGTAACTAAAAAGACAAAACAAAGATAAGAGGTTCAGTTTACCCACAGCTTGGGTGGTATGAGGGAGACAGCCCTATGAGTGCCTAACTCGGACTTCAAAGGTGTTTGCCCTTCACAGGCCCCGCAAGAGAAGGCTTTACATAAACACGAGTAGATTCATGAGTGGATCTTAAATCTGCGAGAGACCAAAGTGTAGGATTGCTGTTGATCATTGCACTAACTGGTCCTCCTCTTGACACCGCAGAAGCAGCGATATGGGTCCAACTATGTCAGAAAACACAGGTCTTAGACCATCGCATAATGAAGGTAGATGCTGCTGAGAGGGGCTTTGTCCATCCCAGGACAGCGATGGTAACCTGAACTGCATGCGCCTCCACCTCACAGGCCCCCCCTCCAAAGCCCCAGGCCCTGGCTTTCAGTGTCTGCCCCATGTGCCGGGCCCTGCTCGGACCCTGCTCGGAGTGGTGCGCGAGGCCTGGTTGATGGGTTTCGGAGGTAACACCAGCCAGAGAACCTAGAAGACAGAGCCATTTCTTTTCTTCTTGCCCTGCTTTGCCAGAATATGTGAGCTGAACCAAGCCCAGCACAAGGGAACATGCTTGATGAGAGCGCTAGAGTCTTGGTAGAGGGTGGACCTGGGAGTGCAGGACAAGGGCGGCAAGAAGGACACAAGGGAGGTGCACCGTTGTCTGCTCTGCCCAGGTGGAGAGCAGTAATACTGCCATTCCAGATGTTGCCGCTGACTTGGGGATTCCTATTAGGCAAAGGAAGCTACAGCTGAGGGTCTAACCAAAGCCCCGTGGTTGTAACTGCCACCCATTGACTTGGTATCTTTTTTGCTTCTTTGTTACACACACATAACTGGATTGCAACGCGTAGATGACACCACTTTCAATAATAGTGAATTACATAAATGACTAAAACACCCCAGCTCATTAGATAGTGACAATCACTGCTTTAGGCTAATTTCTGAAAGAAAAGGGAAAACACCAAACAAACTTTTCTGGTTCTTTCCCTTCAGGCCTCTATTTGGTGAGGTGGGTGTGTACAGGGAGTGGAGCTGGGGGCGCATATTTTACTCAAACTACATTTTCTCCTCTCACCACCGAGAGCCTCACCTCTGATTGACCTTGGGGCTTCAGAGAAAGGCTGTTTAATTTCCTAAAATGTGTGTTTCCTCCATTATTTATGGATGCTGTTTATGCTGGGAAGTAATTTTCTGAAATCATTCCAACTCATTGTGGGTGCTGGAGCTCAGTACGCCGACATCCTCCGTCTTCCCTTCATCTCCCCGGCAGGTGTGAGCTGTCTCGGCCTTCAGTTCTTTCAGCTGTGGGCAGAAGGGTGTGGCTTGTGCCCCCGAGGGTTACTTTTCACTCTTTCCCCCCTTGTTTTTACCATCTCGGCAGCTCTGGTTAGGCTGCAGGTGGGATGGCACAGGTCGGTCCCTGGAGATCCCGTCCGTGAAGATGTGTCATCTGTGGTGACATTTCCTCTCTGCTGCACGGCTGTACAGAGCATGGGGGTTGCCTCCCGGGGGAGGGGGTGGTGGAGGGAGGGGAAGATGGTTATGCTTGTGTCAAACATAATTTGTCTCGAGACTGCGCCCTTGGGTCACGTTGTTGGGCAAGGGTTGTCGTCGTCATCATCATCATCATCATCATCATCATCATCCCGCTCCAGAACTCTTTATCTTCTCAAACTGAAACTGCCTCCCCATTAAAGAAGAACTCATTCTCTGTCCCTCGCAGGCCCTAGTAACTACCGTGCTACTTCTACCTCCGTGAATTTGACAATTCTAAGGATCTCCTGTAAGTGGCGAAATATCGTACTTGCTTTTTTTGTGACCGGCTGATTTCATTTCGCACAATGTCTAAGATTCTTTCATGTTTTAGCCTGTGTCAGGGTTTCCTTTCCAAGGCTGACTAATATTCTGTTGTATGCACACACCACAATTTGTTTATCCATTCACCAGTGAACACTTGGGTTGCTTTCACATTTTGGCTATTGGGAACAATGCTACTATGAACGTGATTGTACAAGTATCTATTCAAGACCCTGCTTTCAATTCTTTTGGCTATACATACCCATAAGTGGAGGTGCTGGATCAGATGGTAATTCTATGTTTAATTTTTTTGAGGAATCACCACACTGTTTCTCATAGCAACGGAACCATTTTTCATTCCCATCAGCAAATTATAAGGGTTCCAGTTTCTCCACATCCTCACCAACGTGTGTTATTTTCTATTGTTTTGATAATAGCCATCTTAATGGGTGTGAAGTGGCAGCAAGCAGCTTTCTGGTGTTGTTTGCTATTCAAATTTAGTGCCTCTAATTATATTGTCATTAATAAGAGGCAAAGTTTCTAGAATAATACAGGTATTTATTCAGCTTTTAATTTACCCAGCATTTAGGTTGTTGAGTCTGCAGCTACCAAATGACAAAATTACAGCAGGTAAATAGCTTAATAAAAAACCAATAAAAGGTTTAAAGAGTAAACTTACATATCCATAAAAATACGTATTTCTATTCATATTGCAATCAGTATGGTCCAGAAAGGCACCTTATCCCACTTGGATTAGTATCAAATTCTTTTAATTGATTTTTCTTATTTATTGATTTTTCATTAAACAAAATCCCTGCCTCTATTCCATCCACTGCACCTTCCTTTTTAAACACTGCACTGGAAAATGAGCCATTTTAAAATACTAAACTTTATTAGAGTTCTTTCCCAGCTCTGAAACTTTCAAAGGATTCATGATACTTCACCCTAGATCCCGACATTCAGTGCCCTCTACAGTCCAAATGAAATCTAACGTTTCTCATTTTCGCTATAAGAATGCTTTCATCTCATCCATGGCATTTGCTCCATGAACAGGTCATACATTTTCCTGGTCCTCCTGTTCATACATTTGCCATTTCCTCTGCCTGAATCTCTTTCCTCCCTCACTCCTGCCCTGGAAACGGCATCTTCTTCAGGACACAGCTCCAACCCCATGGCTTCCATGGTGGCCCTAGTAATGATCTTTGAACGCAGCACCTACAAGCTTTCCTTACGTTGTCCTGTGGGTTTTTTTCCCCCCATAAATTGAAGTGTTTTAAAAATATTCTGGATGCGGATGTGTTTGGCGCCACTCATGTGGCCACAGTGTCCTCGAGGTCAGACACTTGCATGTTCTCAGCTTATTCACAAATGAAGTGCCCGTCTTCAGAGTGAGGACTCCACTCCCAGCCCTGCCAGTTAATACCTGTGTGGTTGAGGGAACATGACCTCACTTCTTTAGCCTCACTTCCCTCCTGCACAAAATGTGAAGGTAGAACCAAAATGCTTCTCCTGGTCCGTTCGGCATGCATCCTGTCCTCATCCCAGAAAGGACCTGAGTTACAAACCATGTCAGCTCCTGCAGGTTGTCTTTTCCTTTCCCCTCGTGTCTGTGTGGCTCTAAGGAGAAAAATGCCAGAAAGGTCCGTCGTGCAATTAGTAGGTGATTTGAAAAAGGAGTAAGAGAGCTTAGTGAAAGGGAGGAGAAAGTGCCTCCACCTTCCTCCAAATCTTACTGCCATTGCCCTTTTGTGCCATTTTGTTCTCCTGTCCAAATACTAATTTATTTGTATTCCTGAGCATCATCAAGAAGCAAATGCCACTGTTTCTGCAGGCCTGTCTTTGAAATGATAAAGTATGAGTAATTGATTAATTCACAACTGTACATTTAAAAGACAAGATGGTTCAAGCATTTGTTTTAATAAAATGACAGGGAAGAGTCAAAATGTTTGACTATGAATGTTCACTAATTTAAAAAATGTGAACCTGGCACCATTTTGGTTCTAGTATCAGCACTGTTGTGGGAATAGGTGAGGCTGGAATGGACAGCAGAGAGAGCTCGGTTTCCAGGCACTGGCCCTGCAGCTGACAGTGACACGGAGGGGATTCTAGACTTGACAGCAGTGTTGGGTCAGACATCATTTTCCGCTCAGGGTTCTCGTGATTTGAGCAGGAAAAAAATGGATTTTTGTCTTTTCATGAGTAGAATCAGCAATGCAGAAACAAGTTCTCAACTGAGGAATGATTTGATCTGACTTTTTAAATGACTGCGTGAAGAGGGCCTGGTTGTGCCCCAGGGGCCTATGTCCAGCTTTATTTTACCCTTCAATTGGACCTCACTGAGTCCTTGGTGAGTTCCTCTCATCCAGGAGATCCAGGGCTGCTTATATTATAAATTGTGGGTCCATAGTTAGGCCAACCTTAGTTTTAGGCTCCAGATTTGTATATCCACCTACTTATCAGATAATCCACCCAAGTGTCCTATAGACACCTTCTGTTAAATGTTTTAAAGTGTCTCACCATCTCTCCTGACAGTGCATCTGTATAATAATGAAATTACTACCACTAGTACTATTACATTCGCTACTGTTACTGCCACTTGTTTCCTTGATTGACAGCTTATTCTGGGCCAGACAGAGTAGCAGGTGCTGATATGTATTCAGTAAACCCCTCACCATATAATGGCCACAACGTCTTGGTTACGTCAAACCAGAAACGTCTCTTCTGCCTCATACCAGTATGGTGATCAGATCCCATTGATTTTCTCTCCCGACATGTCTCAAGTTCTTCCCTTCTGCACAACTGCATTGTTTCTGTAGTACCTCTTCTTACTGTAATGGTAACAGCATCTTATCTTGGCTTGTGGATTCTCCCTTTATTAAATCCATTCTCCGTACTGTTGTTTGGGCGGTGTTTCTGAAACAGAAAAGATCATACTGTACCCTCCTGTAAAGCTCTTCAGGTGCCCTCAGGATAAAATCCTGACTCCTTGGAATGGCATACAAGGTCTGTCCCAGAAGTACTGGCCGTGAAAACTGTTTTAATTATATTGACATCAGCTTGATACTTTGGGGACAGATCTTATATAAGGTGTTTCACCTCTTGTCCAAGTGTTCTTACCCAGTTGCTTCTCCGGCTTGGAGCCCTGTGCCACACTGATGGCATTGCTCTGCATGTACCAAGTGGCTTTATGGCTCTATGCATTGGCACATATTGTTTCTTTTTCCCAGAAGAATGGGTAAATAAAACTGTGTAGATAGAGAATAGATTGTTCTACAGTCTTAAAAAGTCTTGGTGTAGAAGAATGTTACAATGACTTAGAGGTATGTTCATCGTATATTATCAAGTGAAAAAAGAGTTTTATACAATATGTGAATGATTGCTTTTATCTATCTAGCAATCATTTCCTTACCTCATCTATGTCTGTAAATCTAAAGAGAAATAAAAGGCTGGAAAGCTGTATAACAAACTGTTAACAGTTGGACATTGGAATTATTGATGTTTAGAATTTTCTTTGTTTTTCCAATAAACGTATATTACTTTTTAGCAAGGAAAAGCAATAAATGCTATTTTTAATAGAAATACTGATTTTTAAAAAAGGCTGAGTCATACTTAAGGGACTTTGCCCCTTTAGAACATTGCCTTCCTCATAGTAGATGCGTTAGGATAGCCTAACTGCTGTAACAAGTGGTACCCCAAATATCTAATGAGTCAACTGTAATAGTTTACTTCTGCCCTGTGAATGGACAGAATATGAGATATTCTGGTCCTTACCTCCCTCTGAAAGATACCTGTGCTAACACCTCAGGTGTAGCTGAACCTCACGTCAGACTAGACTGGTTGAAATAGGCAGGGTTCCCATCTGTGATGGTCACTTCAGTTTTGATAGCATAGCTCTCCTCGGAAAAGTGAACACATTTACCTTCCGTGGCCTCAGGGCAGTGGGAGAATCTAGTAGCTGTGTGCAGAGCAGATCAGAACAGCCATCTATGTTTATTATAGGTAAATACCACATTAATTACCTGCTCATTCTAATGCTTAAATCAGCATTTTATGGGTTAATTTTATAATAGAGACTTAAAGTTGAATGCTCACTCTCTCTGGTGTCATTTGATACCATTGAAAATGCAGAGGGTAAGACCACATTCACTGTTTACTTTTCTGGAGAGTCAGGATGCCTGTTACAGCTCTACATCGAACAAATCATTTTGATATAGGGACACTGGAGGAATATTCTGAGGCTTTATCCCCGCTGACTTAATTGTGCTTCATGATGTACATTTCTTCTTAGGGTAAATTAAAATGGCTGCTACAGCTGCCTGTCAAAGCAAAATTGTTAGGTTAAACCTGCCTGGCATATTAAATGTATTGATGAGCAATCTTTCCACTGGTTTTAATCACTTTTATTAACTTTCCAGTAGTTTTATTTCTAGTAACTTGCTAAATAATGGTCATTATGTACTTAGTAATATTTCTCTTTAAAATGCTATTGAAGCGTCTATGAAAGTGATTAAGGTGCCAGTATCATCCACCTACTTTATGTTAGGAAGGCTTGTTAGTGATTCTGCAATGAGCTGGGTGGATGCTTGGGCGTCCTTTGTGCAATCCACAGGAAAGAGAACCAATGCATACCAGGTGAATGAAGACAACGAATGAATGGTTTTGAAGCTACGCAAAAGAGTCTATTGTGCATCTATATTATGCATGTTATTGCTATGACCTCTTGTATATTTTGTTAAACATGGAGAGGACCAAGAGGATATGTCAAACCTGTGTGTAAAGAATGATACATTTGTTGTTTTCTTCTTCAGTTTCATCTTATGGATGATTTGGCTTTGTAAGGTCTTGAGTTCCAGGTGGCTGAAGATTAGGTGAAGACATTGTCTTTAACTGTAGGTCAACCATGGACATAGCTATTAATTAATGAAAATGAATGAGAAATTTATTATTAAACCCCTTATTTTTTCAGTCAATTTGTGTAGCCCCTAAATCCTATTTCTTTCCCCTTAGATTTAGGCATTCTTGACATGTGAAAGAAATTGTAGGGGCCATTCTGAAATGTTGCTTAAATCTTTTATGAGAATCATGAGAATGCTAAACTAATGGAGGTACCCAATAGAAAGAGAAAAGTAGTGAGTGCACTTTGTTAGTTTATTTATTCAATAAGTATTATTGAACAGATTTCACTTGCTAGTCTTTGTGCTGATTTCTGGAACACGGCAATGAAGAAATTAGACATGGCCCTTTCTGAGCTAATAGAGCAGAAGGACAGGACAGTTATAGAAAGCAGTGTATGATATGCATATATTTATGATTGCCCCAAGTGTGAAGGAAAAGTACCAAGAACTATGAGAACATGTAACAGAAGAATCTATCTAAGGTTGAAAGATACAGGGGAGTCTTATTGAGAAAGGGACATTTCTGATGGAGGAGTAGGAGCAAGGAGGACAGAAGGCCATTTCCATCCCTGAGGGCAATGAGGACCAGCAGAGAGCCAAGTCAGTGTGGAGGAGGCAAGAATGAGATCTGAGAGGTAAGGAAAAACAAACATATCATTGTGGAATTTCGGGGATGCTGGCCTTTGTCATAAAAGCAGCAGAAACACTGCAGGGGTATATTAGGTTGGCCAAAAAGGTTGCTTATTTTTTTCCATAAACTAAAAGACACATTTTTCATTTTTACCAATAACTTTACCAACGTGGATGTTTTGAGTGTATTGACTCTCTCTCCTGCATGGTATAATGTTGATTGGTCTCAAGTTACATCTTAATTGGTCATTTCAATTGGTCTGCTCAACACTGGAGCATAGCCCAGTCCATATACTGCACAAATCTTTTTCTGCATTTCGGTTGTGTTTTTACCTTTCCTGAAATATCAAAGCGTAATATGCCGAACATGTTGCATATTTTCTTCCACCTTCAGTATTAAAATGGCTACCTAAAATGCACAGATTTTGATAAGTTAAAAACATGCTGGTATGACAGCTGTCACAATACAATCTCACAAAGTTGTTTCAAATGAAGTTAAAGACAACTAAACTCTACTAGAGCCCTCTTATGGAAAAAAAGCAAACGACCTTGATGGTTAACCCAGCAAGGGTAGGAATTATGAGATTTCCATTTGAAAACGTCACAACTTGCTGTGGGCAGAGAATGGACTGAAAGGGACCTGGAGTGCACGTGGGGAACTCAGGGAGGGCTCTGGGAGAGTCCAGGGTGTCCGCTGGCACTGGAGTGGGAGCAGAAGACACGAAGAAGCATACAGACTTCAGGCTGTTCTGGAGACATCTTTTGGTCTTGATTATGAAGGGGGAATGCTTGTGTGGGGACTGGGTGGGGGGATGGCTCCTGAGTTCCTGGCAGGGTGTGAGACAGAGACTGCTGCAGAAGAAGGAGGATTGAGTTCAGTGTGGCTTTGATCAGTCCAAATGGAAATGCCAAGTCAGCACTAGAGTGGATGGCGCTCAAAAGAGAAGTCTGGCTGGGTTGGGTTTATGAATGTGGGTGTTTTCGACAAGGACATGATACTTCTGTCTCCATAGAGTAGATGCTGTTGCTTTGGGAAAGTGGGTAGAGGATGAGGAAAAGTGAGTAGAGAATGAAGCGTGAGGAACAATAATCTTTAACGATGAGGCAGAGGAAAAGCCAGAGGGCTGGGAGCCAGAGGATAGTGCAAGTGGTCAGCTGGGTCTGAGTCCCTAGAGAATCCTCTCAAAGGATCGGAAAGGGAAAGCCGAAAGCAGCATTGTGTACGGCTGCTTCAAATACTTTCCATCGAAAAGTGCTCATTGTTGGTAGTAATCAGAAGCCTGTATAAACGCTCTGGCCATGTGCTGCTGGTGGAGCCCAGACTGGGTGGGCTGAAGTACTGAAGGCCAATTGGATTAGTAAAATTGGATTTAGTAATATTTGGATTTATTAAACAGCAGGAAGCTGTTTTAAGAACTTGGAACCTTTTTTAGTTTTTGGCATGGAGGTGGAAGAATGGCTACTTGCATAGTTTGTATAAAGATAGGATTTTTGTTTAAAAAAATCACTAATGTGATTAAGTGATAGTATAGAGTGTTCCTCAAGTGTTGCTGAAGGTCACTATTTTATTAATGTTTTTCCCCCTTAGCTAAAAATTATTTCCTATGTTCCATGTAAGCCACTTCAGTGACAAATTATTGTTCAAATTTTTCTTGACACACCAACTTGAGAACCAACTGCTGTCTCCATATAATTGGTACCTAGGTCCTAGGGGAATTTAATGCATCACATCAATACTTGTGAAGTGACGTCTATCAATCTAATTTAAACAAATATTTGAGTCAAAAGGTCCTTGGACTGTGTATTTAGTTGACACAAAGCCACCTTTATTTGAAGCTATGACTGAGCATTTTAATGAGCAGCAGTCAAGAAATGCAAAGTTATTATGCTGACAGTAACTGAATGCATTTTACTGCCTGTCTATATAAAGACTTTTTATTGTCTAGTAAGCTGCTGAACTGATGCATTCGTAGCTATTATTTGCATAAGGAGTTTGAACCACCATGGGAAGAATGGTTTTGAATTTCCTGTTTTCATTTGTTTATTTTCTGTGCAATAATAGTGTTTTCGGGTAAAGATTTTTTTTAATCTTGGGATTTTCTAGTTTTAATACAGTGTAAATAAGCTAGGAGGTAACATTTATGAAAAATTGCATATTATAAATAAAAGGAAATGGGGGAAAGGTTGAAAAGGAAATCTACCCTCCCCCCCAATATAGGAAGAAAAGCTCTGAGCTCTGCAACCTCTGCAGTGAGCTACTCAGTCCAGTTCACCCTGGAGAACCATAGGCAGGTTTTTATCCCTGATATTTTCTGATCTGGGACAGACCAGTGGTTTGCAAAAATGACTTGTAGGTTAGAATATGAGAATCCTTGGCCTAGACTCCTAGAGAGAATAATTGAGTTGCTTCAGGGTATGTCCTGAGAATCTGCATTTTGGGAAGTCCCTCCAGGGGATTTTGGCATGCGCTAGGTTGGGGAGCCCACTCAAGTTTTCTTAACTAATACATTCAAGTGTTCTCTGGAAACCCAGAAGATGGGTTGGAAAAGAGAGAATTAGAATTTACTGAGTTTCTGTTATGCGCTGAACATTTTTACATATTTTACCTCGTTCATTCCTTTCCACCATCTTGCAACCTATAGATTTTATTCCAGTTTTAATCCGAGGTTCAGAAAGGTTTGCAGAACTTGACAGGTCACACAGTTGCTGAGTGGCAGAATGTCTCTTTGCGTTCAGGTCATTTGATTTTCTCTGTTAGGACCAGGACGAGGTTGGCACAGTATAGCCTGATAGAATCCCATGTCTCGAGTGACATGGGACATGGTTTTGTCTTCTGCATCGCGGTGGGCACCCACTGGGAATGGTAAACTTTCCTGCTTACCTTCAAAGAGGGTACCCACGGGTGATTAGGTAGGGAAAACTGGATAGGTTTTGACAGTACTGACATCCGGTCCTCTTGGATAAAACTAGGTCTTCGGCAATCGGCAAGGAATGAGCCAGGTTATTGTATCCAGAGGTGATAGTATGTCTCTAAATTAAAGTCATTGTCTGAATGAGGAAGCACCACACATCAACCTTACTGTTCCTCCAGGAAGGGAAGGAGACATGGCTGGGCCCGGTGGGGGAAACCTGGAGGCCGAGTGGATTTAGCATATTGCTTCTAGGTCAGACCTTGGCTCCTAGGCCTACCTGTGTCACTATGACCTTGGACACATTGCTTGATGTTTCTAAACTTCATTTAAAATGAGAATAGTGTGTCTTAGTGATGAACGGGGGCTGAAATAATAATAATAATAATGTATGCACAGCACCTCACAGGAACTGTCCTGTAGAGGCTGCTTGGGAGGGCTCAGGGGTCGTTGGCATGGAGCTGACTATAGGAAGGGAGGAGGGAGGAGGCTACAGGGCAGCTGGGGGTATGGAAGGGAGTAGCATCAGAAGCAGAAATAAAGGTGAACATCAGCTGCTTAAACACGGTGCTCCCCATCCCCTTATGAATTCACACGTTCCTCATCTGTGGTACCAAGGGTCCTGAGCAGAAGGCTACTCCTAGTGTGGTTTGTGGTCAGTAGAATTGTATATATGGTAAGTCCTAGTTGATAGGCTCTTGGAAACTGTGACTTGAAGGAAAAGGGTGTAGAACATAACCAATTTTACCATAGGTTAACGGATATAACTAAGAGTTAAGTTTCTCCTGCGTATTTCTGGTCACAGAAAACATCACCCAACTTCTTAGGTAAAGCCCCTAAGCACTTCTAATATTAAAGATTAAAATAAATGTGTTACATATTTTAATAGTAAACACTGAATTAAATGGGAGCTATACAGGTATTAAAGAGAGATTAATAAAAACAAGCAAGAAAATTATTTTCCTACCTGCTATTCCAGTTCAGGCTCGCAGTAGCCTGGGCCTATTTAGACAGCTCAGGATGTAAGATGGGACCTACTTCCATCTCAAGGTACACTCTCATACGTGCCTGCTCACTTGGGCTGGGACCGTGTAGACACACCAGTTTGTCCAGTGTGTGTAGCTTTGGGCTATGGGAGGAACATAGAGCCCCAGGGAAAAGCCATGCACGCACATGGGGACAACGTGCTAACTCCACACAGACAGTGGTCCTAGCTGGGAATCATTTTTTTCTCTACTCAACATTGTCATGACACAGTGTTATTGGAGGACCTCATTAGGGCTGCAGAACCCTGAGGCCTCTGCAGACGTTTTGTTTCCCAGGGGTTTCGATGCTCTGTGAAACTAGTGGCACTGTGTCATTGGGCAGGCCCCTGGGGTGGGATGGGGTGAATGGTGTCTGGGAAGAGGAGTTTGGTCAGAGAGGAGACTTTGTCCAGACTCATCTGTGCTGGCTCTTCTGTAGAATTCCATATGGTGCCATAGAGCAGCAGCTAGGTGACAAAGAGACAGAGAACTTCCGCTAGAAAAGTTAAGTGATAACTGGCCCTTTTTGGGCTCCAGAACTTAGCCCCAAGAATGAGCAATAATGAAAGACTAAGTAAGGGCACTTCCTCTTGGAACCCATGCTGAACCCTGAGCCTAAAGCGGCAACAGATTGGAGTAGGTACCTGTGGGGGAGGGAATTGAAATTGCCCCATTCCCAAAATGACTCTTGACAGAACCTTCTACAGCATATACAATGTGAAAAATCTGCCAGACTCCGCTTGCCTACCTGGAGTGCGGTGTGGTCCTCAAATGTTTGGGGTTCCGGGCTTTGGGAAGATGGCCCATCTTGCTCTGTGGTCCGTGGAACCATCCTGAGAGCAGAACCTTTTGCATTCAGAGTATCGTAGGGGAATTATGCAAGATAAAAACCAATGTTTTGTAGCTAGAAAGCTGAACATATGCTGTTCTCCTCTCCCTGCTGATGATGCAGCTTATTCAGCGCACTTGCTCTATGCTAAGCCCCTGGTATTTTTTTATCTCACAAAATCCTACTGCGAACCCAAAGGTTGATCATTGTACCCATTTAATAGATGAAACTGTCTCCAAGCAGTTATGGTATAAACAAGTAGAGAAACCAGGATTCAGAACCAAAACAGACTTGCTAGAAAGTTCCCTTATATACCAAACGCAGGCTCCCTGCCTGGTTCTTTGGAAAAACCATCAAAGTCAAAGACATGACAACTATTATAATGTAAGTAATAAAAACTGTACTATTTACTCCTTGGTTTTTCTAATTCAGCAAGTACTTCTTCATCACGTATTGCTCCTGATAGGCTGCTCTTCTAGGAGGTACGGAGATGTCAGAGGCCTTTATAATCTAGTCAAAGGGAAAAGGCATGTGCATGTATGCCCAGAGTGGAGACATCTCATGTTGCAAGTTTTCAGACACGTGAACTTCCATGAGGGAGAGGGTACATCTGCCAAGGCAAACCCCCCAAAAGAAAATGTCTCGGGAGGATATTAATTTAACACGGCACTCTTTTGGTCGATAGTGTTGCGTTCATTTTATGTTTGCGGAGTGTTAAAAACCATTTGCAGAAGCATGTCGCACATGTTTGTCTTGAGTTGGAAAAGTTAGAACAGGAGAGTCTTATCCATGCTAGGCATACGCCTGTTCTTCGGCTAACTTCTGTACCAGCAACTTCAGGCCCACCTGCCCCTGGAGATAATAAAACTCTCACGAAAGAAGCTTGCCAAATGGAACAAATAAAAGGGAGGTTATTTCTGTGTGTGTATGTTTATTTTTGGATGTAAAAATGTGTATTAACACTTTTCCTTGAAAGAAATGTAATTTCTATTTTAGTAGGAGAGGATGGATTAACATCCAGGCTTAAATTCCATGATCAGAAAACATGACTTTATTTTTATTTTGAGGTACATTTTTTTTCTTTTTTTCAAAGACAGTTGGGAGTCTGTAGTAAAATAGCCATTTTCTATGGTATTATTTTGGTCATCATTAATTCTTTTAAATTCATGTCTCTGCTCTCATTTGTAATTGTTTGTGTGCTTTTTGTTACTAGCATTTAATAGCAGCTACCCATTAAAACAATTGCAGTACCTACGTATATTATGAATTTATCTGACAGGCTATTACTTCGGGATTATAAGCTGGAAAATAATTATAATTCTTGTTCTTGTTGTAATGCTATTATTATGATGATTTAATACTTCCCCAAACAGTTTATGTAATTTGGTTCTCTTCTTTATTAGTATGTTTCTTCATTTGCTGGACAGGATATTTGCATGGCTATATTTAAAAGGAATAAACTCTTAGAGCTGCTGATTTGAGAAATTCTTTTATAATGCTATATAAATTTATTTAGCTCCCAGTCATTTCTCAGCAAATGGGAGGGATTTCTGGCCACTTCCAGAGGTCTTGACTGGACTTTTATCTATCTTAATGAAGGTAATTAAGGCTCCTCAGCCTCACAGGGTCTGGTGTGGCCCTAGGTGAACCAGCCCCCACTGGAACCTTGGAAGAAGAGTGTAAACAGTGCATTGACTTCTAAATTTTTAACTTTTTATCTCAGTAGGTAGAGGCTAAGGTAGTTTCTGCAGTGCAAGGGCAAACTTAGGTCTACATAACCTACAGCTGGCAATATTTCATGGAAATATGGCTCTTTCTTTTCCAGACTCTTAACAATTATTTGTATTCCTGTGTCATTTATTTCAGATGCATCTGCGACACTTTGTGGATATGTAAGAGTGAGATAAATGCATCTTCAACCAAGCAACCCAACAACCAGCCTGTTCACTATAGCATTGATTTCCCATAGACAAAGTTATTAATTAAGTGATATATCTGACCTGTGGATGGCCACAGTTTTAAATCATCAACAAAATGTTACAAGTCAACCAAAAGTCTTCAACATAGCACTGATTATGGTCTCCATACTCATAGTCATTCACTCAAGAAATATGCTTGAGCACTGATTACGTACTAGACACTATGCTGTAGACACAATGCTGTGTAAGTCTCTTATGGTGCCCATTCATACTTTACAGTCCTGTCAGCTCAGCCTGTCTCAGAAATGGCATCTTTTCCTGATGTAATTTCTGAAATTAAAAGGCACCGGGGTCATTTTAGGATTTAATCTGAAGTCTAGTATTTGTCTTTTCTGGCCACACAAAGGGTCTCAGGAAGAAGAGGGAGCAAGAGAATACCTTCCTAGAGCAGACTTTCCAACATAGGATACAAGCCAGTACTTCCAGAAAACGGAAGTCACAAAGTCATGGTTATGTAGTAGGTGGACTGGGGGCAGGTAATTTGTGGGCATAGGGGAGGTTTTCACATTTTCACAAGATCAAGAGTTATAAGGGACATTTAAGTTCTTTTGTCCTTGGCTTTAAGATTTGAATGACTTAAATTAAAATATACAGGTTGATATTGTGCCGCTAACTGAAAATGAGCTGTCCTTCAACAAAAGCATTTGTCTACATGATTGAAAATGTGATGAAAAGGCTGTAATAGGCTTAGCCCATGTGGTTTCTAACACTGCTTCAAAAAGAAAACAAATGTTGAAGTCTTTGTATTTTCACCTGCTACACCAGCATTCCTGGATTCCACTTTTGTCTATTTTTAGCTCTCATTTGGTTTACAAATATTTGATTACTTCGGTGGGCTAGGTCCCTGTTATATGATATCAGTGCAATGGTGAATAAGTCAAGGACTCCATCTTTTAGGGTCTCATCCAGCTACCAACTTCTCACAAGTCTTAATTGCAAAAGATGAAAAAGTAAAGATCCTCCTTAGTTAGACTTCTCATCATTACTGGGTTGGAATGGATTTATGAATGTTAGAAACACTTAGGAGGTTAAAGAATGAAAACCTATCAAGAATTTGATGTTGGGATGAGGGAAGAGAAATAAGGGAATTGTTTGGGTCCCTCCTCCTACCTCCTTCCTTATAAGCTCCTTCCATATTAGGAGGAGTTGGTCCTATGATCAATTCAGATTGTCATTCATTGGGGCATTTGTCATTCTGGGCCTTCTTTCCCTACCTGTGGTCAGGTGCGGAAGGGATGTTCAGCGCACTCCTTGCCAGCTATGCACAGCAGGTCCTCTTGCCTTCCCTGCTCATGGTGTGGGTGGGACACCAGGCAGTGCTCAGGGGCCTGTGTCAGCATTGCATGAGGCAGGTTTGCTGGGGTGGGGAGGGGATGGGGAGGGGTCGCTGTTGGCCCCTCCCCAGACCCAGGATTTGGATTGGAGAATGCAGGAAAACTCAGTCAGCCGTTGTGATACTAAGCTTTGTACTCACATGCTGTTTACGAAAGGAGTCCTGATTTGTAAGTAGTCAGGTATTTAAAATTTGTCCAACTTTTTGCAAAACTGATAGAGATTATTGTGTGTTTATTTCACTCAGCAGGGAACTCCAGAGAGGAAAAGAGGTGAGGGAGGGATAGGACACAGAATCAATGCCTTTCCGTACCCTGTCCCTCAATCTCCAAGCCACTGACACAGTCCAAGAGGGTCAAGTACTATTACATATACAATTTGTTTGTACCCATTATGCTGTTAACTGTGTATATGTGCTTCTATTCCTTGTTTAGTTATAGGTGGAAGATTGAAGGTCTCACTTCTTTGGGTCTCTGATGGTACCTATGTATAGCCTAACTTATTTTTTTCCAACTATGAGATTTTTATGTAACATCTTACTGATTTAGGAGTGTGGCTTTCATGAGGCAGAGAGCTGGGTTGTGTCCCATTGTTGGTCAGGCATATAGGTTGTACTGCACTTTTGAATAAGTGGGGGACTCCTTGAAATACTGGTCTACTTCCTCTGGCAGGTAGTTTCCTTCCTCCATTTTTCAATTCTTCTCCATTTTTGGAGGTGAAAATCAGAGGAGGAGGGTGCTGCTCATTGAGATGATGGAAATAAAATAGAGAAAGCAGAGATAGAGGTACTCAACTGTTTATTTCATTCACAACTCAGTCTGAGTAGGAGAATCTTACTAATTACTGTATTGTATTGAGGTTGATCAGCTCAGAGCTGATCAGGGAGACTTGCTTTCTCTTTTGCAACATGGTAGACATTTTTTACTATTTAGCACCTAACTTCTTCCTAACCACCCCCTTTCCTCAGTGTTCCCTTTCTTACTCCAGCAGAGAGAAGCAGACACCAGTAATTGCCCCACAGGCAAAATTGCCCACACCACTGAGAATTCCCCTAAAAGGAGGACACAGTCAATTAATTAATACTTTCCATGCCCAAATTTGTTAAGCAACTTTGAGGCAGAGATGATTTAAATAAGTGGTGAGGGATTAACTGGATGTTGGTACAGGAAAGTGGCGGGTACCCTTGCAGAGAGTGGGAGAAGGTAGAAAATGTGATGGAGAGATGTATAGTTGATAAAGGCTGCTAAGAAGGTGCATGGGGAGTTACTCAGGTCCATGCAGAGGGATTGTTCTACCAGTTCATTAAAAGTTATTTTTTTTTTTGCTATAATCTTCATTATCTGGTTCTTTAACTTTTCCTTTGACTTCTCAAGCAGCAGTTAGTAATGGTTTCATTCACGTTAGCATTATAATGAGGAAAAAATGTTCTTACTAAATTCTTTGTGCAGCTTTGTGGAGAGGGCCATGGTAGTTAAACCACAAAATTGGGCACCGGCAGCGGCTAACTTCCTTCAGAAGAGGGAAAAAGCAGCAGCCACAGCCAAGTGGCAAAACAACAGGTTATGAGTTGGTCAGGGTCCCTGGCTCTGCTTGGATAAAGGGAGAAAGAAAGCCTGGTTAATGACAGATGGGCTTACACTCTCACTGTGAAGTATCCAGGCCTTGGAAAGGAGCTACACTACAAGATTAGTTTTAGCAAAATGTCAAACGAGCAAGTTATGGATAAATGGCAGAAATATTCAGAGGAGGTAGAGTTCACTTCTACTTGGAAGGGTCATAAAGAGCTGTTTTTGAGGGGGTTGGGTTGGCAGTGGACCTAAAGTGGGGGGTGGTGTCGGAGAAAAATCAGAGCTGGACAGTAATTCAAGCAGTAAGAAGAGATTTTATTCAGGACAATCGCAATGGGGGAAATGAGACCTCAGTATAGAACCAGGATCCATTCTGAATTCGGCATGAGTAAGTGGGGATTTGTGGCCCAGGAGCAGGGTGAGCAGTGGATGGAAAATTACTAAGAGGAAATATCAGGGTTGGGGTTGGGGGTGGGGTTCTGCCTGTGACTTAACAGGATTCTTGCTGAAGACAGATTGGGGTGATCATAGATGACCTGGGGCAGTGGTGGTGGGGGGTGGAGGAGAAGGAACCTGGTCAGTTACTGGGGAGGCTTGGGTGTTGGTTAAACTGACTTAACAAGGTTCTTACTAAAACCGGATTTTAGCAAAGACCTGCACAGATGGCCCTAGGAGAGGGTGCAGGAGACTGGCTCAAGTTTGGTCTCGCAAGGAGGTGCAGATTAGAGTGGATGCTGACATTGGGTTGGGCACTTGATGTTCCACAGTGGTTCTCATCCTTACAACAGTCCTGGGAGAAAACACTATTACCTCATGTTACAGTAAGAAAATGCAGGTTCAGAAGGTGCAAATGCATGACCCAACCTTTCTTACCCATTAAGGGTAGAAGTCAGAGCTGGATTATAAACCCGGAGCCTCTTCCACCACCAGCTCGCCTGCAGGACATTCTGTACAAAGATGTGGCCTGGGGACAGAAGCATGAATGTGTTGCACCAGGATGGAAACCGGATCATTTTGATGAAGGGGCTGAGTGGTTTTGGGCTGGGGCTGCCAGTAACCGGGCAGGAGCAGAGGCTGAATATCTTACACAAGGAAGGAACCACCAAAGGAGTTCCAGGCAGAGGGGATCAACCAGACTGGCTTTTAGATATCTCTCAGAGAGCAGGACTAGGAAAGGAATGATTCTGTAGACACGACCCAAGATTTCTTTAATAGGCACCGTTTCCAACTTGATTCCTTTAGTCAAGTAAACCTTTAGTTTCGACCTGCATCTGAAAATCAATTATTCACATAGTCCATCTTTATTAAATCTTTCAAGTTACCTGTCAATATAGAAAAGCACAAGCTTAAAAAAAAAATAACCCAACTTTTTAATTCTCCTGGTGTTGTTTTGGTAGATTGCCTTCGTTCCTGATGCGTTAATGAAGTGGCGTGCTATGACTCAGGGCTTCCATCTGTTTAATTCTGCTAATTTGCTCCGTTGTGAAATGAATTTTCTCTTCCGCAGGAGGGGCAGCAGAGCATGAATGCCGCTGAAAGCATTTTGCCCCCTTACACCTCCAGGGCCACCTCGGGTCCTTCAGAATAATTTCCTTACCTTCTTTTTGCCATTCGGGAGCATAGCCACACATTGTTTGCAACTGAAATACGGTTTTTAAATGTGCCTCCTGCTGTGTTTTCATAGAAAGAGTCTCTTCTTCCGGAAAATAAACCACTGCTGATTGAACCAAGGGCCCTTTGAAATGCCTCTAATTACTGTAGTAATTGTGGACTTCAGGACAAACCAGGGCCAGGAGTAGCAAGCGACTACGCAGATTCTTGGACTGCTTCGAAGGAAACGTTACAGCCTTTCCGATATGAGAGGCCAGAATTAAGAGGAGGAGGTTGGCTTGTGGAAGGCACTACCTGCCTGCAGGCTGGGAACTTGGCATTTTAAAAAAGCCCTTGTCTCTGAAATTTGCATTTCCTGGGAAGTCTGAGGACTTCTGCTCCAAGTTCATTACGTTTCCTGTGTGGATGTGGATTCCAGGAGGGTGGAGAGGTGATCTCAATGTTGAGCATTTGAATGTCTCTGAAAAACAAGTGGCTGGGAAACAAGAAATGCACTTGCTGTAATCCTTTTGTCTAGTCATCTTTGAAATGACCACTTTTTATTCTGAAGAGGAAAAAAAAAAAAGAAGGCAAGTAAATTCCCTCACTGGCAGAACTGCCCCTCCTAGGGTGTTTCCTTCACATTTAGTTCCTGGTGGTTGGTTTTGGGCAAATTACCACTGTGTGAGCATGGGTTTGGGAACCACTGGGACATTGTGTTAGTCAGTTTTTATGCCTTTGAACTTGGTCTCTTTCCCAAGGAAAATAACCTATTAAATACTGAAGTGTCTAGAGGGAATTGAGTTCCATGCGCCAGTGATGCCTTCAGAATGCTGTCTTCCTTCTAACATGCTTTGGGTAGCAAATGACCACATGTGCCCTGCCAGGCAGGAGCTGGCCTGGCAGCCAGACAGATTTTTCTGATTTACACTCTTTTAGCATTTATTCTGGGCCTAACACTACTCCAGAGCTTTGAGCATATTAACACATTTGATCCTTCCAACAACCCTGTGAGGTTTGGGACTGTCATTAACCCTACTTGGCAAATGAAGAAACTGAGCTAGAGAGAGTTGGTGGCAGGCACTTTGGCTCCGTGTCATCTTTTTCTGACCTGGTACTCTAGAAGACATACATTGAATGTCACCTTGAATATTCATTGACAGTTGATGATTGTTATCATTATTCCTCCCCCACCCCAAGACTTTATCTGCCTTCTACCAGTTTATCTATGGTCTTATCTATGTGCTTTGCTACTTACTGAACAAATTTTATTAAACAGTGGTCTGGAAATACGAGTAGGCATGATGGTATGAGAAAAGACCCCATACTTACATTGAGGAGCTCCTAATCTAGTGTGGAGGATGGATAAGCAAATAGGCTATTGGAGGGCGGAGCATCCTGCCCAGGCTTGGGAGGGCCCACTCACCACTTTGTTATTTTAACAAAGTACAGTGCTGATATGTGCCAAGCAGTGGAGACTAGTGAGTGACACTCCCTGTCTGTCACAGTTACAGTCTAGTTAGAGGAGATGGACAAGTAAACAGCCCATTGCAGTGTGGTGTGATAAATGCTGTGGTTATGCCCAAGTGTCAGCGGGGCAACAGCATTTGTACATGTACAAGGCACAGATCCAAGATGGGTAACGGTTTGTTCAGGAAACAGAGCACTGATTTAATTGCTGCAGAGGAGGGTGTAAGTGGAGAGGAGGTAAGAGGGAAGACTGGAGAGGTGGTCGGAGGGCTGGGAGTCAAGGGCACTGCTGATCACATTAGGGACCCTAGACCTCCCAAGACGATGAGAAATGGGACTTTGCTTCCACCCCTGCAGTCTCAGGTCTCTAATTGCAACGTAGAAAAGCAGAACTGCAGAGTAACCTAAAAGTAAGCAGCGATAGGCTGCTGCACATTTCCGAAGATTGGAAATCACTGCTGTTATTTATAGCTTGTGCCTATTTTCCTACCAGACTGAAGAAGAGGAGTCCCTACCTTGTGCTGTGTTGGTTTAGTAATAAAGATGTTAGAAAAGAAAGGAAAAGAGGGGGTTTAAAAAAATCAATGCATTTCTGTTAATTTTTGATTTTTCTCGAGAGAACAGTCATCTTTCAAGGTCATAGTATGGAGCAATGAGATTCACAGAGATAATTGATGGTGGAAGTTTGAAATGTCACTGTAAGCAAGTAATGAGAACGTTACCAAGTGGCCAGATTTTATACTTTTCAGAATGAAAAGGAATGGAGTGGAATTGGATAATGGGTTGTGGAACCTCTTATTCTTGGATCATTGGTTTAGATAGATCCCAAATTGGCAGTAACTACTTGTTATTGCAATGTTATGCTTGCTCAGTGGCTGAAATGAAGTGGGTTAATAGATGCAGTTTGCTTTTTGGGGAGGAATGCCTGACTCCCAGAAATCCCTACCGCTAACTGGCCTTCCCTGTATCTCCCGGACATTTTCCCAGAATGAGGAGCCAGTGAGAAGGGCACCTTTTTTGTCTCAGATGCCTTCTTACTGATTCAGAGTGGACAGTGTACCAAGAGTACCATTTAGAAGCATGAGTCTAATTTTAGCTTATTGTGAAATTCAGTGGATCAGACAGTACTGCGTCCCCAAACAAAAATAGATGATTAGAAAATTTTAGATTGGATATTTGGAACTAAGTGCTGGATAAACGTGTGGGTAGGGCATGAACAGCCTGGCTTTCTGGCAGGCAGACTAAAGTCTTTTTATCTTTTGCTTCAATGCTTTCACTCCTTAGTAGGTATAGGCTGTAAGGTATCGTGAAAACTACTGATTTTATGCAACTTTACATATATAACCCCTGATGTAATGTGTGACACATGGTAGGAGTTCAGTAACTATGAATGGATGAATGAATGATATCATCATGTAACAGTTTGGCTGTACTATGCATAACAAAGCTACTATAGGAATGAGGAGTCTTGGTATTATATGTGCCTTGCAGAAAGGAATATTTTAGGTATCAGATAGTTATGGACCTTGAAGAAGTTCAGAACTAAGACAACACATATAATTTATTTTAATTTTTTCCTACCATCTTCCAAAACCAGCCTTCAGCTTGTTCTCTTACAGCTCTACCAGTCATTGAAAAAAAAATTGTTATTTTTAGGACAACTGAAACAATCTACCCAACATTGCACCCTTCCTACTCACTGAAATCACCATTGCTCTAATTCCTTTTCCTAGCCCTTTTTTGTTTTTTTACTGGCCCGTTCTAATCAATCCCTGTCCAGTTCTCCTACACTGCGAAGCTGCAGACCTTCCTTTTCACTTTTGTCACACTGTCCAAATCAGATTTTATCTCTTCAATAAAAACTCATTAGCGAATCTTGCATTGCCTTATTTAAAAGTTATTTCACCTGTCAATATATATAGAATAATCAATAAAATCATACTACTATACCTAGTAACCTAAATTCAATAAAATATATCCTTGGGTGAGGAGTAAACAATAATTAATGACATATTGCTGACATAAGCAAGAAGTTTTATTTTAAAAATTCTTAGAATGCAGTGATGGCATCGTGAAAGTTACATGTATATGTATAACTTAAATCAGAGGATATCAAATGGTGATTATTGTGATAACTGGCAGGACAAGCTTAGATCTGCCATTCTGTTTTGTAGGAGATGCAACTTCTGACAGAGACAGGCACATGAAGAACTCCTAAAGTGTGGGTTTCATGAGTATTTACCAACCTTGATGCAGGTTCCTCTCATTGCTTGGTGTTAAATTAGAATCTCCCTGGTTCTGACAGGTGGTGGCAGTGGGGGAGGGGAGGGAGGCAGTTGAGCACATTGCCGCAAAAACCAGAAGGACCCAGGGTCTCAACTTTTCTTCATTTTAACTTGAGTTTTGAAAGGTATTTTCTACCGCAACACATTCCTTTGAGCCTTTTATATGACTTTCGGGGGCAAAGAATGTTGTGGAAGCTCACTCACCTTTATTGCAGTGAGATGACAGGCTACTAGGGAACAATATGGGATCAAAAACCTTTTTGTCTTTTTGTCTTGAGTTATGTGTTTGCTTTTTAGTACCTGTATCCACATATATGCTATTGTCCAAAAGAATGAGGGAGAAAGTATACTTTTAGGACTCTGGCCATCTCACAGGGAGAAGAGAATCATTATGAGCATGGCCATTTCAGCAGCAATTTGTTAACAGGTTTAGTTTCTAAAGGATCGAAAGGATGTTAGAAACTAAACTACTTCACTCCTCAAAAAAATAAAAATAAAAATAAAATAAAATAAAAAAAGAGCAGAAGCAAACACAAGTCAAACTTTTGTCCTAACTAATACAGACCTAAAATGAATGACATTTTGCCCTACTGGGTGGCTCAGTTGATTGGAATGTCATCTCCCTTATAAAATTAATAAAAGCATATCCTTGGTCGAGATTACAAGAATAATGACATATTGCTGACATAAGAAATTTTACAAAAATTCTTAGAAGGCAGTGATGGTACCATGAAAGGAGCAAAGGGGACAAAAAGCTGTTGACATTCTTGAGGAAGAGAAGCAAGAATTTCGTGAGAGGTAGGAGTTACCATCATTTATTTCACCAGAGGATAAAACCAGTGTCACTGGCAAAGAGATATGGACCAGAATCGAGTTTCCCGATTTGAGGAACAGTTCTCAACAGCCAAAAATAGAGTTGTTCTCAAGACATATGTTAGGTCTCTCACAATCCATCAGAAATAAAAAACAAGATAGCAGTATAGAGATGAAAGAGAGGAAGAGAGAAAAAGAAGATTGAGACTGTCAAATTGTTGCATGCAAGAATGTATTGAAGTCACCATTACAAGAGGTCTTACTGTAAATACCTTTCCTCTCTATTTGGATTTGCTCATCCTAAAATCTTTTCAGTTGTCAGTTGCGGAAATATTTCCTATCTAGGTGTTTTTTCTTCCCTGTTAAATATCAGCACAGTATCATTCACTGAAATTGGGTAGGGTCATACTGGCCAACCTAATACATCATTCATGTTGGCAGATTTTCTTTTTCCTGTTTCTACGTTTAAAAAAATGTCAGACACCAGCTTAGTAGTAGCCAAACCATTAGATCAATATTCCTAGATCTAGAGAGTCCTAATATTGGCTTTCATTATTCTTCCCATTTTTAAAAAATGACAAAATCATTCAACAAAGATGGAATGCAGATAACTTCACTGAAGCTCTGAGTGTGATAAAAGCTACAGACACAAGCTTTCTGATAAATAACAGTCTGGAGTGGTTTAAGTATTTGGATTCCCAAGCTTCTTCGGAGCTGTGCCTGCTGACTCATGCTTTAGGACCCACACACTAGAACTGAGGCTGGGTTAATGTGAAATATGACTAGTAGTACTATAGATGTGCCTTCAGAACAAATGACGACTTAACGCTAGTGATTTGTAAGAATGCTGATTGTTTTTTTTTTTATGTTCATCATACTATGTACTTTCTCAAGGAAGGTAAATTTGGGGAAGTAGTATAATGATTAAACTGAACATACCAACAAGTAATTTCACTATCATGATGACTCATTTAGTTGGCACCTTCAGGTAATGAGGTGCTCTGGACTAATATTTCTGAGACCAGAAACATATTTCTTTAAATGATTGAGCATTTTATCTTCATTAATCTTTGAAGGCAATATTTCCAAGGTACATTATACGTTCCCCCATGTCTATAAATATGCTTGACAAGTTACAAGAGTAGAGTTACATACTTTTAAAAAAGAGTTTAAATAAACATTTGAGAATCTTGGAAAATAATGTTACCTCATTGCTCTAAATGTTCTTATCTAAGTATATGCAGTTGGGATTAGATAATGATCAAGGTTCCTTCTACCTCTAATATTCTCTAAGAATAGCTCTCTTATGTGTTACATTTTACATAAGAATCACCAAAGGTGTTTCTTAAAAGTGCGGATACTCAGGCACCATACCAGGGGTTCTGGGCTGAGAATGAGTATCTGTATGTATCATAAATAAGCAACACAGCCATTCCGATGACCTCATTTTGAGATACACTGTTTATCTTCCCACCTTTATCCTATTGGCCACAGGGCCAGGACAAATCAGATGCCCTGACGTCAGGGGTATTTAGCTGGGAGGGGCAGATTGGATGCAGATGATTATGCTTTGATGATCTCTGCTTTTCATCCTTTCATCAGTAGTGACTGTCACTTTGTTCATGTTAGTTGCTGAGGGAAACCACATAATCATGCTTATGAAATTGGGCGCCCTCTATTTATATGTACAGTAAGTCATTAAATTCTAGTCTCAGGCCTGGGTAGGAGTGAGGGGATGGTTTCCCACTTTTTCTTACAGTCTCAAGTGTATACAGTTAGGAATGGCCACCTTCTTCCTTGTTGGGAGGTGTTTTCTTCCTTTGTTCCTTTCTTTGTCCTAAGTGTTAAGTTTCCTAAAAGTGTGGCACCAGGATAAATGACACATTACTATATAAACAGCGTCACATTCCATAGTGAGATTTGTAGTCAGCGTTATCCATGACATCTTTTTAAATTAAAAAAAATTTTAAACAGTTTTAGGGAGAGATAATGCATATACCGTAAAGCTCGCCCTTTTAAAGTATATAATTCAATGACTAGTAAGATCTTATAGAGTTGTGTGCAACTGTCATGTTATCTAATTTTGAACATTTGCATCCTCCCCTCTAAAAAATCTTGTGCCAGTGTGCAGTCACTTCTGTTCCCACCTCCAGACCTGTTCAACCAGTAACTTATGTCTTAGGTCTATAGAGTTGGCCTTTTATGGATGTGCCATGTATAAACGGGATCCTACAGAAATGTGGTCTTTGCATCTGGCTTCTTTCACTTCATGTTTTTGAGATTCAGCCATGTTGCAGCATGTATCATATTGCCAATGAATATTCTATTATATAGATGTATTGCATTTTATTTATTCACCAGTTAATTGGACATTTGGATAATTTCTTTTTTTTTTTTTTTTTTTTGACTTTTATGGCTAATGTGTACAAGTCATTTAAGTTTCTCTTGGGTAGTTACTTAACAATGGAATTGCTCAGTCATATTGTAAATCTATGTTTCAAAGTGGCAGTTTCAAATACTGTGATTCTCCCAGTAATGAATGAGGGTTCAAGTTTCTCCACAGCCTTGCTAGGATGTGATATTCTTGGATAAAGTCCCTTTCTGTATTATTTTCAAATATTTTCTCCTTGCCTATGGCTTGTTTTTCACTTTTAAGTGGTGCCTCTTGAAATGCAATGTTTTTCATTTTGATGAAGCCCGATTTGTCATTTTTCCCCTTTTATCTGTATGCTCTTGGTGGATCTAAGAAGTCTTTGCCTAACCCAACATCCATGGCTTTGTGAGGCTTACATAAAAATCTTAGTGTAGAATGACCAGTGATACTTGCTATATATATGAGGTCTGTCCCAAAAGTATCGGCCGCACAAACTATTTTAATTATGTTGACACTGGCTCGATATTTTCAGGACAGACCTCTTGCAGTACCTTGTTAAAACAGATTAAAGATTAATATTCAAGTTTGGGACCTGAACCTACTGTAATGAAAACCTGACAACTGTTACCTTAAGAGTCTTGAGGGTGCCCAGAATCCAGCT
Organism: Noctilio leporinus; assembly: GCA_004026585.1. NCBI lineage: Eukaryota > Metazoa > Chordata > Mammalia > Chiroptera > Noctilionidae > Noctilio > Noctilio leporinus. The sequence goes on from PVIW01003567.1 coordinate 108,667, forward strand.
GGACTGACCCACAACTCCCACCACGTCCTTCTCAGTCATGTCCTTCTTAGCATTTTTTTTTCTCATCTTGGTCTCTGCCATCAGCCAAGGCGGGAGAATGTGGGGCATTACCGTGTTGCATTATGAGGTAGCACAGTTCCATCTTTACTCTCACTTGAGAGCCTGGGGTGCAGGACCCCTATGTGAGGCTTCACAGCTGTAGGAACATAGCCCATATTTCTTACAGGTTTCAGAGGAAGATGCCAGGATAGTAGCTCACAATCAGGCAGGTCTCTACTAAAAGAAAAAAGAAATACTATGCTAGAGCTTGTCATAAGAGCATGCTGGTCGCAGCCTCTGTAGGCAGAGGTCAGGCCTCACTTGGTACTTGCCCTCAGTCCTGTTTCTATCTTTTTTTGTCTAAAATACTAAACAGTGTGCATTCTCTTAGTTCTAGAGTTTCCCCATTGAGTTCACCCTTGGGGAAATGTTATCAAGTCCCATATCAGGAATGCCATGATTTTTACTCAGAGCTTTTGTCTCATAAACTTAAATAAAATGCACATCTAGAAGCAGCTTGTATAAAATGTATTGTTCTCCAAAGTAGTAATAACTATCATTACAAGTGAAAAAGTGTCTAGTAGCTGACCAAATGCTTTCACAAATATGATCGCATTTGATCTTTACATCGCTGTGAAGAAATATTTCTTTTTTATAGGTGAAGAAAATGACTCATCAGAAGTCATTTATTTCCAACTGTAGGACTTCTCAACCAAATTTGGTGCCATTTATATAGCCATGCTTCTTCCCTATGGTAATAAAACTGAATTTTTATAATTTTAAGAAAATTAGATATGCCATATTATAATAGACCTATGGCTAATTTATGGGCAGTCATTTCCATTTTGCATGAACTCTGTAGAAAATGATATATTCACTTTTTTAGGGTTTATTTCCTTCTCAAGCCTCTATTTCCTTTTTTTTTTTTTTTTGGGTGTTTTAATTTTATCCTTTTTATTATATATTTTTCCCATTACCACTTATTCCCCCTATAACCTCTTTTGCCCCCACCTCCCCACCTCCCCTCTGCAATCACCACATTGACCACAGTGTGAATTGTTTTATTTCCTGGTGAAGAATATCTAGGTAATGGATGCTGGGTGGGTAAAATACCTGGTGGCAGCTAGAGAAGGGACTTCCTGAATATTGAAACACTCTTTCACCTGTAAATTTACAGTGCTTGAGTTTGGTTTGAATCGTTTCAGGCTGTTCAAAATCCCAAGAAGATGTTTTGCTTACCAAAGGAAGAAAAGACCCAAGAGTATTTCCTTGCGATTTTAGCTTGAATCCAATTACTGGAGGTTTCATTCTTTCCCCTCCCTAATTCCATGCTATCCATCCTCACTGACGTTGACTTCTTTCCTAGAAGCCATTTATTGTGACCTCTTTCTTCCTTTGTTTCACCACCTGTGGCTGAGACCACTTGGCCTAGAACCGCAGCAGCATCTTGTTTGAAATACAAATTTGGGACCCACGAAATCTGCCTCCTCAATCTCTGGAGACCGGGCCTGGGCCCTGTGTTGGATGCACCTTCTGGGGTGGTCATTCCTGCTCACTTTTGAGAACTCTTAGTGCGGTAGTTCAAAGTAAGGATTCTGGGATCAATGGCCGGGTTTCAAAGTGTAGCTCTGTCATTTAGTAGCTGTTATTACTGACACACACTTACCTAAATGATCTTTGGGGAAGCTTCTTGCCACACTGAGCTTGAATTGTCCAGTCTGTAAACTTGTGTAATGAAGTGGTAAGTACTTCTTTAGCAAGTTGCGAACACAAAACTGAGTGATGCATGCACTTGGCAGGGTGTCTGGCACATACATCCTTGAAGGGGAGCTGTCACAGTTGATGCTGGCTCTGAGCCTCATCATTACCTGGACTGCTAGGACCCTGCGTCACTTGCCCCTGGTAGCTTGAAATTTCATTACTTACTTCCAAACTAGAACTTTGGCTGTGTTTCCATGTTCAATATTCTGACAGTGAGAGGAGCTTTCAAACTCAAACCCCTAGATGAACTGTATTTGAAATTTTGCCTATGCTTTCTTTTGCTTTCTGCCACCAAGTCAGCTTCTTACCTGGGGCAGACTCTCTCTTTGATAATAATTTAAAACCTTTGTTTCAGAATGTTGTCTAAAATATGTTGAAAGTTTAAATACACATTATTTCCTGTTTCAGCTTATTTACCGCTTCAAAAATTCTGGTGTTTTATATCTATATCTATCTATAGATACCAAATTTTGCCTATAGACAGAATCTATTGATAACAGATATAGGTAGCAATAGATTCTATAGCTATATTTATGACTTTTCTTCTATTAGATTATTCTTGTTTCACTGTCAAAGTCTATTTTCTGTTAGAAATGCCATCAACATACCCTATAAATTCATGCTGAATTTTAGTTTAATTGAGCTGTTCAGAGCCTTTGTGAGAGACAATTCTTGGACTATTTGTATGACTTGATGTAACTTTGTCTATAATTTGTAATTGTTCCCAAGATCACTCAGGACTCTTGCTGGATACCATTATGCCTTGGTAATTGATTTCATTTTTATTTTTCCATTAAGCCTAGTATAACCCTTGTATTTAGCTTTTTCTGATTTAGCAATTTGGACTGCTTCAGAAGAAAGTTCGTACCCAAATATCCCCTTTAGTAACATGTCTCAGGATTTTGATTTTCTCTTCTGTATCTTTTATTCATTTATATATACTTGTTAAGTCCAGTTGATTCTTTGGCTAGCTTTCTGCCAATAATAATTAGAAGAAGAAAAACCAACAACTGTAAAATTCCCTTAAATATTCTTTTTCTTTTTTTCAAAGCATTTCTTAAACCCTTCAAAGTTTTTCAAGAATTTCATCTGATTTTACCATCCTTTAAGGCAGCATTTTTCTAATAGTGCTTTGTTTTGGTGAGAAATAAAGGGCTCCATACTTCTGCAATACTTATTCCATGGTCTCTCCATCCGCCCCCCGGAAATGGTTTAGTGACTCATTGATTCACAGCAGCATTTTAAAAGACTCTGGAGAAGTCCTGCATAAAAAAAAAAAAAAAAAAATCCAGATTAACTTTGACCTGTTTTTCTCCCCTAAACACCTATTATCCCCTCAACTAATGTGTTCCATAGAACACGTTTGTGACCTGGACATTTATGAGTTTCCTTATTCTCTTTTGGCTAATCTTTATGTTTTCAAATGTACTTTTTTTATTTTCCTGCTCACTTTATTTTTTCCCTATTTAGGCTCACTGGGTCTTCTTTTTTTTTTCCTCATAACATTAGTTTGAAAGTTAGTACCCATGTTTATCTTGAATTTTAGTACATTTGAAACTATTTTCTTTTTTTATAATGTGGTCTTGAGTGATTGCCTTGTTTTGACCTTGTTTCTTTAGGTTGTTGGTTCTGCATTGGGAATACCTTTAATGAGTATAATGAGTTTTAGGTTTTGTACTTATGAATAGCTTTCTTTTCCTTTTATATTTTTCTCTTGTTTACTTTTTAATTGGTTTGTATGACCCAAATTGAACTTTTCTAATGGCATTTACTTTGAACAAAAAAATAAGTTTTGTTCCTTACTGAACTTTTTATGTATTATATTGAATCATTATTTGGCATTTTAACAAGAATGTCATTTTGTTTCTACTGGTAGTTATAATGCTTTCTTAACCTACTTTTGTTATTAATAGTCATATGAAATATATAAGTTTCATTGCTTGTGACAGGCAATAAATAACTAAATTAGTACATTAATATTTATATTTCCCTATTAACTTGTCCAGGTATTAACCTTTTAAAATTTGTACTGGAACTCTATATTGCCTTATAATCCTTAGTCATATTATCTTTGAATTCACTTACTATTCTGTTCTCGAAGGCTCTGGTCAAGTGCAGTTTTCTCAATGAGACCCATTCTTACCATTACCTTTAAAATTGCCATCTCCCTTTCCCAACACAACATCTTTTGTACTGATTAAATGTAATGCACTATGTTTTTAATTTCTTCATTATGTTTGTTCTCCTTTAATGAAAGGTAAATTCACAAGGACAAGCATTTTCAACTGTCACTGCTTTATCTCTACTGTCTAGAACAGTGTGACACATTATTGGCACAATAAATTTTTTATTAAATGAGTAAACATCATTTTAGTAGATGCAGAAAATGCTTTCCATAAATTTGATACTTATTCATGAATCAAAATCAACAAACTACAATTAGAAGGTACAAACACTCAGCAAACATAGTATTTAATGGTGAAACATTGAAAGCATTCCTTTTTAATATTGGAAACAAGATAAGATACACACACTCTTAGCAAGAAAAGATAATACTTCTATTTGGTATTATGTAGGAAGTCCTAACTAAAATCATACAGGATGTAAAAGAAGTAAGGATTTAAAGCATTGGAGAGGAAGAAGCAATATAATCACTAGTCTTTGGGGTTATTTTGTGTGTGTAGAAAAACTAAAAGAATCTACAGATAAAGTATTTGGATCTGTGAAAGGGTTTAGCCAACACGTTGCAAGCAAAATCAATATGATACAACGTTGATTGCATTTTTGTATTCTATTACAACTATTTAGAAAAGGCAATGAAATATCATTTATACTACTATCATCATAAATATAACATACCTAGGAATAACTTCCAAGGAAAACAGGCAACACCTACATAAAGGAAATTATAAAACAAAGACACTTAGGGAAATCTAAATAAAAGGAGAAATAAATTGTACTTATGAACCAAAAGTCTCAACCTACAAATGATGCAATTCTTACCAAATTGTTTAAAAAAAACTAACAACAAGCAAAACAGAACCAAATATATGAATACAGTGAATAGGCCTTCAGTGGTCAGGGGGAAAGGGGTTAGGGGGAGGGGGGAGGCAGAGGCAGGGAAGGGGAGTAGCTTAGACAAGAACCTAGTATAAAGGAACCATGGACATGGACAACAGGTGGGATTGACTTTGGGGGGGATGGATGGGTGGGGAAGGGGACGGAGGGGAGCAAAATGGCGATGGATGTAATACAACAACAATAAAAAAAATTGATGAAACTAAAATAAAATTATTTTTCCTCCCTTCATCCATGGACTATAGATGCTTAACTGCAAATGGAACAGTTAGCGGAGAGTCTTGACTTAAAGGATATTAAGACCCTCTGTTATAAAATTGTAGCAGTTAAGACAGTATGGTACTGAGAAGAAACAGAAAAATAAATGATTGGAAGAGAATAAAGAACCTAAGCACACACACATACATTTAGGTAAACTTTGTTTTATAAAGACTTGGCTTTGAGATACATGGGAAAAGAAAAAAATTGTCAATAAATGGTACTCTGACAATTGGCTATATATGTAGGGAAAAAATGAACACAACCTGATATCATGCATAAAAACATCAATTCAGGTTGCATCAGGCAAAGCCAATTTATTGATTTTGATATTAAACTATAAATAGGTAAGATATAACCATTGGAGGAAGCCTGGTGAAGGGTAGACAGGACTTCTCTGTATATATATATATAGCAATTTCCTGTATACCTATCATTTTCAAAATAAAAAGTTAAAAAATTTGAGAGTTCTTTCCTTGTAGTGAAATTCTATCCTGCTGTAAAAACAATGAATTATTGGTAAAACCACAGGGCTACATCTCAAAAACATCAGACTGGGTAAAAAAGTAATTTGCGTAAAAAGATATAATGAAAAACTCAAAACACAATCTAAATGATGTATTTTGAGAAACAACCATGATAAAACTACCAAGAAAAGCAAGTGAAAGATGAACAAAATTGAAGATAATGTTTATTTCAGGGGCCCTCAGCAGGGATTGTAATGTGTTCTTTTTAAATTTTATAAATCACTATCTTAAAACAACTCTTTTCTGAAGTCTTAAAAATGAATAAACCTGATTTTTAGCATTTGATAATAACGTTTGGGAGTAAAGAATAAGAATAAGTGAAAGTTGAATGGGATTTATCAAAATTAAGCATTTTTGATAGAACGTATCATTATAGAGCATCTAAGTGAAGACTGGGTTCGGTTTAGATTTTGGTCTGACTCTATCTTTTGGTAAGTTGGTTTTTGGTGAGTGGCTCCTGAGTGGTCGCTGGGCCTTCAGCATCAGCACCACTTGGGTGCCTGTGACAAGGTGAATCCTGAGACCTCATTCCAAATCTACCTTCTGGATGAGGAGCTCAGCAACCTGAATATTAACATAAGCCCTCCAGGTAATTCTAATGTGCATGGATTTTGGGGAGTCACTAGGAAGTTCAACGGTCTCATCCATAAAATTAGAAGATAAAATTAAATCAGTTTTTCCTTAAGTCTGATGTATATGCTTCTGATCATGTGCAAGATGTTTTCAGGTGATACACATATCAGCATTTTACATTTTACTCTGCGTTTATTTTAATGTTTGTTGGAACGGTATAAACAGCTTACCAAATATATAAATTCAATCATATTATTGCTTCATGTATGGCTAAGTTAAAAAAAAAAGAAAAGAAAAAAGAAAGGAATCAACTTGTAATGTTGAGTGGATGAATGTTTAAAATATTTTTTACTCCAACATTATGAGACTTCATATGTTTTTTTTTTTTTGGTTAGAGACTCACTTTCTTAGTTTTACTTTTAAAATTCAAGCTAATATTTAAAAATTGAGTCTACTCAGCTTGTGCTGGGAGGGGGTGATTGGTTAATGTGCACTTATATGGAGGGATACTTCTTTGAGATTGATAATTTAACCATGACTAACAGAGAGTGTGGATTTATTTATATTCAAATCATAAACATTAAATCTGTTGAGGAGAAATGTATTTTAATACTGTTTAATTTTAGCAGACATATTTCTTCTTTTCACTTCTTGCAGTGTTTTTAGTGGGGTAGCCAGATGTGTTTTATATAAGGAGATGAAAGGAGACTTGGGGACAGTAACAAACATTTTGATAAGTAGGAGGCTTGTACGTTGTCAAAGTCTATCTACATAAATTATAAAGAGCCAGGACGGGACCCACTTTTTAAACTAGAATTTTTAAACAACTTTATCGAGATGCAATTCACAGCCTGCAGCTCACCCATTGCAAAGCACAGTTCAGTGGTTTTTGTATGTTCACAGCCGCACATGCATCACCCATGGAAAACGTACAGTTCGTTGGTTTTGTGTGTTCACAGCCGCACACGCATCACCATGCACAGTTTCAGAACATTCCGTCATCCGCAAGAGGAAGCCCTAATCCAGCTTCTCCCATCCCCTCTACACACCCAACCCTAGGCAACCACTTACCTACTTTTTGTCCCTTACAGATTTGCCTGTTTTGGGTATTTTATGTAATTAGAATTACTTCTATATCATATGTGGCCTTTTGTGACTGGCTTTCTTGACTTAGTATATTTTTAAGATTCATCCACATTGTAGTATGTATATCAGTACTTTTATTCTATTTTTTACTGCTGAGTAATATTATCTTGTACTGACATAAATATTATGTCATGTTTTTTATACCCATCCACCAGCTGATGAATGTTTGGGTTTTTCCCTTCTTGGTCATTGTGAGTAATGCTGTTACGTACATTCAATACAAGTTTTTGTGTAAAGTACAGTATGTTTCTAGTTCTGTTGGACTTATACCTAAAAGTAGAATTACTGGGTCAGATAATATTTAACATTTTAAGAATGTTAAATATTAACATTCTTAAACTGGATATTATATAATATTAACACTGGATCTAAGGAGCATTGTCTTTCCAAGTAAAATTATAATTTTATTTAAAACCAGATATAGTTCTCTAATTTTTAGTTACCAATTTTGTGTAACATCGATGTTATACAAAATAGCTCTCCAAAATGATATTTGGGAAAAATCATTATTAAAATAAGTGTTTTGAAAATAGCAGCTTAGACACTGCTTGTTCCACATCACAATTTATCATCATTTATCAAAATTGTCACATCCTTCTGTGACATGTTTCTTTCTCTGTGTATTTTATTGTTGTCTGTGTCATATAGCATTTAGGAAAAATGGCATGGTGTCTGCTTTGTGAGCTGATGATGGAATTCATGGTTTTGGGAGGGTTGACTTTTACAAAAAAATATTACGTGTTGTTAAGAAACTAATGGTAGGTTTTTAAAAATTCTCATTTCAGCAGCAAAAGGTGTCACTAAAATGAAAACACAACATTTTAGTGTCTTATCTACATCTGAGACATACATATTGCTGTGATATCCTAATGATATTTTGAAGTTTGAAGATTAGATACTTTTCTATATAATGAGAATTTATGTTCAGTAAATTATTAATGTTTGACCTTGTTTTACTTTGTTCCGCTGGTTTCTTAAAGCCTTTTGTGCTAAATTAGCTACTTTAAGATTCTGTTTTTCGAACTGCATAGGCATATGGGTTATAATTTGATTTTTATTAAAAAAGAACCTATAATGTGCATACAACACATAGACACACATATATTCACCTTCTGAAGATTGGATTGGGGTGGACAAGAAGAGAGGAATAGTGGTTTCACTTCTTTTTCTGTATTTTTGAAATTTGGTATAATTGTGTGTTCAGCAGATGTATTCATTTCCTGTTGCTGATAAGAGAAATTGCTACAAATTTGGCTTAAAATAATACACGTCTGTTTCTTACAGTTCTAGAAATCAGAAGTTCTAAAATGGATCTCACTGGGCTAAAATCAGGATGCCAACCAGGTTGTGTTTCTTTCTGGAGCTTCTAGGGAAGAACCCATTTTTTTACCCTTTTCCCAGCTAAAATGCTGCCTGCTTCCTTGGCTGTGGCCTCTTCTTCATCTTCAAAGCCAGAGGGGTATCATCTTCAACTCTGACTCTTCAACCTTCTTCCATGTATAAGGATCCTATGACTGTATCAGGTACACCCAGATAATCCATGATAATCTTTTTTTTTTTAAGGTCTGATGATGAGGAACCCTAATTACTTTTTTCCCTTTACTTCCCACATGCCATGTAATGTCACACATTCACGGGTCCAAGGATTAGATGTGGGATATCTTTGGAGGCCCATTATTCAGTCTACCACAATACACTAGTTAAACAGTGGACTTCTCACAACTGTTTCTACCTTATATTCAGATGATGTCAGGTAAATAAGAACAGAGAAAATAGATGGGTAAATATGTAATTCAATACATAATTATTCTTATGGAATTTTAAATAATGCTTAGTAAGAAATCATACAGCCAAAGCCATCTTGGTTAGAAGAATGTATCTTTTATATTCTTGCATTTTTAAAATGCTGATGTCTATTATAGTCCTTATTATTGAATTTAAATCATTGCTTTCCTTGTCTTTCTCCTTTTCTGGGAGCTACCTGGAGGTGGGGTCTATGTTCTTAATTTTAATTTACCAGTCCACTTAATGAATATTTATTAAGCACTTGCTGTGTGCCAAGTACTTTTTTTTTGGAAACTTTTGTTGCATCTATAGATAAAAACCAACAATAATTTCATTTGTCTGTTGGGGAGAAGACTGTCTAAGCGTAAGAGGTGATGAATGGAAAAAAAAGAATGGGTCAAGAAGGATTATGAATGCCAGAGCTGGGGGTGGTTTGCAATTCTAAATAGGTTATCAAAGTAGGCCTTCTTAGGAGGATGATGTCTGCGTAAACACTTTGAGGACTTTAAGGGTTTAGTCATGTGGGTAACTGGGCAAATTGTGTTGGACAAAGAGGGAATAGCCAGTGTAAAGTCCCTAATGCAGGAACCTTCCAGAACTGTTTAAGGAACAGTAGAGAATGAGTGTGGATGCCATTGGCTATGATGTTGAATACTGACCAGAGGATGCCAAGTGTGGAAGCAGGGATATACCCCATTGAAGTCATCCTGGAGAGAGACTTTGTAGCTTGGATCAGGGTGGTGGTAGTGAAATAGTGATGTGATATCATAAGATTCCGGATATGCTGTCCTACAGAATAGGGCCAATAGGTTTGCTGATAGCTTGGACGTCATAACAGAAAGAGGCATGAAGGATGATTTCAAGGTTTTCAGCCTGCCTAGCTACAAGGATGACTTTACTGTCAACAGAGATGAAGAAGACTGGGAGGAGTGGGCTTGGTGGAGAAGATCTGGAGCTGGTGCTGGGCTTGTTAGAAGTTTGAGATTCTGTTAAGACATCCCACAGCCGATGATGAGTAGGCAATTCCATACATGAATTTGGAATTCAGGAAAGCAGTCTTCAATATACTCAGATAGATATGGGAGCCCTCTGCATAAAATATATGCTAACTGAACCAGGAGACTATCTGAACCACCCAATGGGGGGGTTTAGACTGACTTGAGCATGAGACTAAGGGCTGAGTCCAGGGACACTTCAGAGACTGGGGCAAGGCGGGGAAACCACATGGAACCCCTGTACCCAGCACGCTGCTTGATAGCAGTAATGCTTACTTAGTGGATAAATGCAAATGGTAAGATTTCGTTCTTTTTTATGGTTGAGTAATATCCCATTGTATATACGTATCACAACTTTCTCCCTCCACTTGTCTGTTGATGGACACTTGGCTTGCTTCCACAGCTTGGCTATAGTAAATAATGCTGCAGTGAACACAGGGGTGCATATATTCTTTTAAATTAGTAATGAAACTGCCTTATGATCCAGCGATTTTCCTTCTGGGTATAGAGCCAAAAAAGCCCAAAACACTATTTTGAAAGTAGTTCACATATCTTTTGACATGAATTAAGTTTTGGTTCCGTTGGACCTGGCCTGCAGAACAGTAGATGGCTCAACGTGGGGTGGGTGAGCTTCCTCAAAACAGAAGAGAGCCCTGGATGACTGAAACAAGTAGTGAATCTTATGTCAGGGGTTGAAATACAGCCAGGAACCAGCAGTTTAACGATGCGCCTCTATAACCTTAAGCCTTTTCCCCAACCAGAAACCTGAGAATTATGAGAATGTTAGACTCCCTGAAGGTATTACCTGGTTTTGATAATTGCCCAAGATCTACCATATATTTTACCTCAGGAAAGTTATGTGAACTGTGCTATTGCTTCTTGTTTTTATTTTTGGTACAGGCTTTCAGACAGGCCTCAGATGAACCCGAGGACAAAGCCTTGGGCGATCGTCATCGCTGATCCTTGCTGCTGTCCCCTCTCTGTGTGTCTTTGCTCTATTCAGGGACTTTGTTGTTGTACCTCCTTTCTCACTGGGTCGTGTGATGTGTGTGGGTGGGTCCTTGATTTCTGATACGTAAATTCCATAATCTGGGCCTTGGATGGAAAAATAGGGAAATCTTCCTCAAAAATAGGATCCATCCCAATCTATTTTGAGAAAACCCACAAGGCATTCACATTTACATTTTCCATTAAAGCGCAGGGAAACCATTGACAACAAGAGTGCAGAAGTTGCTGCTGTTGTTTACTGTGTTGTATCTGGTTATAGACCTTCATTTTACAGTTATTCCTGTGAAATGCAGTGAAAAAAAAGAAAGCCTAGCACCATAGCAACCCCCATGAAATGAGGCATATGCTGTTTCTAAGACTCACAATATGTTTTTCTGATACTGTGATTGCTCAAACATGTTTATTGTAGGTGCTGTCTGAGGCAGGGCTGCTCTCCTATGGAAATTCTCTCTTGAACGTACTTGTTTCTGGTTCCTCTTAAGGAAGAATGAAGCTTTTGGGGCTTTCTTAGAGGAGTTTTGAGACCACAGTCAATGGCTGATAGGAGTCTTTATGGCTGAGGACTGTTTTACCATCCGAGTTTCAGAGCACATGGGAATATCTCGCTCTATTGTAAGGTGGGAGGGAGGTGAAGTGTAGTGGAATAGATACTTTGTGTATCACACTTGCTCCTTAATTGTAAATCATCAGACTCTCTCTCAAACAGCATTTGATGTGAAGTCTGACCTGGGGTCACCTTCTGGGTTTGTCATTAGCTTTATGACTGTTCTCAACACATCTCTGAACCAAGAGGATTGTTAAATTTCTAAATTAGAACATTTATGAGGTCCTTTTGATCTAGCAGAATGCAGTACCTGCTGAGTGCCCAAGTACACATTCATTCCTTTCTTGGAGAAGGTGTGTAGTAAGTGGTAAGGGGGACACTGCCTTTGAAGAAGAATGAGAATCTGATTTATAAGGAAGGCCTATGAAGGGATGATTATTCTGTGAACCTGAACTTGTGATTGAGCAAAGCTGGTGTGTTTGTACAGTGAGTCTATTCTAGGCATTTATGATTGGGAGTGTGTGAAAGTAATGATTCACGTTCGGTGGAGCCTAGTGACATTTGTTGCTTCTGACCAAGTATTTTTCATTCAGGTTCTCAGACTAGAGGGCTGCAGTTATTTTCTGAAAGACACTAGGCATTACCTTGCTGCCCATGAAATGAAATGGTCCAAATTTTGTTGAAGAAATGACTTAGGGAAATAATTGCCTCCTAAACATCACTCTTGACTGTTTAGCTTCTTATTTGGGGAAAAGTGTATGGAAATTTAGGCTGGGGAAATTGGGAGACTTGTTTGGGAATAACCTAACTTAGAGAGTTTCTGTGTAGATGTGAGAACAGTTTTCTTTTCTTTTTTTTTTAAAAGAATTTTATTTATTATTTTTCAGAGAGAGGGGAAGGGAGGGCGGCAGAGAGGGAGAGAAACATCAATGTGTGGTTGCCTTTCACCTGCCTCCAGCATCGAACCTGGCTAAAGACCTGGCTTGCAACCTAGTTATGTTGCCCTGGCTGGGAATCAAAACAGCAACTTTTGGGTTCGCAGGCCAGTGCCTTACGCACTGTGAGAACCAAGTTTTCTTATAAACGACGAGCCACTCAGTATTTTTAAGTTAAAATATTTTATTGTTCTTAATGACAGGTGAATAGAAAGTAGATTTGATAGTTTGAGAAGCTTGTTATTATTTAACCAATAACAGATAAATGTGAGTAAGTAGTCATTATTTAGAAAGAATGATAGATTATCAGAAAAAAACAAGAATCTTAATAGTATGGAATTAGAAGTGACTGATCACCTAATTTTATAGATGGAATGTATCTCATTGTTCTGTCCCCTAACTGTAAAAGGGTAAAAATATTAGAGTTATTTTAAGGATTAAGAGAAAATTTATTCATTCAACAAATACTTATAAAAAACTAAGGCACACGCAGGTACAGAGGATGTATCTGTGCTCTAGAAAGAAGAAATTCCTGACTGTAAAGGATTTTATAGACTAGGAGGGAGGGGGCTTTACCCAGTGATGAAAAATGTGACAAATTCTTTTTTTTTTTTTTTTAATTTTATTGTTGTTGTATTACATCCATCCCCCCTTTTTTATTCCCTAAGAAATTCTGAAGCAATCATGATAGTAGGGTATCAGGCCTAACACAGTGCCTGATATTCAGGGTGGAAGAGAAATGGAACTGATGAGTCTTGAATAAAGGTACCCCCATGATCTCGCTGAATTCTAACATCCATTACATAACCAAGATCTAATTTCCCCCTTATACAGCTGAGAAAAATTGTGTTCTTGTAGTTCTGTATTAAATAAATTAATGCATAAACTTAAAGCTAGCACAGTCATGTGGTTTGCCCACAGTCTTCCACAAGGTAGTGACAGAGCTGGGACTAAATTGCTCCTGACTGTAGTCAGGGCTTCTCCCATTGTATACACTGCTCCTCAGGGTGTGCTAGGCATGTATGGTTGTCCCTCCATATATATGGGGGGTTTGTTCCAGGACCACCATAGATGCCCATATCTGAGATGGTCAAATAGGTTATATAGAATGGGGTGATGTTTTCATGTAACCTACACATGTACTCCAATATACTTTAAGTTATCTCTTAAATTTCTCATCATATGTAATACAATATCAAAATTATTATACTCTATTCCTTAGGGAATAATAACAAGAAAAAATAAGTACATGTATATAGTAGATAGGAAAAATGTACAGTTGTATGTATTTCACACACTACAAATACTTTAATAATGGTAAAGTCAGGGCTCATAGCATAATCAGTTTTAATTCCCATTACTAGCTATATGTACATTCAATTACCCAGATAGGTTGACTTTGAACAGTGGATTTAGCATATTAAATTATGGGATCCAATTCTGGAATGCTTTCTCTGGCAAGCTATTGGCTCTAAAGTAAAGTAAAGCCAAAATTCAAGGTTATTTATTGAAAATGTAAGATGTTCTGCTATAGAAGGTATATATGTAATTTTGTTACATGTGGGTCATGTGGGAGATTGTAGCTTGCAAATTGAGTTGTTCACATAACTGCATTTGAAGTCCTACAGCTGGTAAACCTTTGGTAGTGCTGATTTCTTTCTCAAAGAAAACATCTGTTTCAGGTATTTGTAGTCTAGTTGTGTATGGGTTACACATCTTATTTAGTAAAGCTATAATGACTTTCTTGGGATTTTATGGGAACTCCAGGAATTAAAAATGAACATTTCTGATCATTTTTAGTGACTCCCATAATCAATTCCAAGTCAGTTTCTACCTTATGCCTTGTATCCACCAAGTCCCAATTGTTTTTGAAATTTTTTTCCTGAACACTGTTGATGGGAAATCACTTTGGGTGAGTAGGTCTCTTTCTTTCAGGTCAGGAAAGTTGCAGAGATGATGTTGGAGGGTTGTCCTATGTATCACCTATTGAATACTTGCAGTGCTTGGCAATGTCTCTAGTCCCAAAGAAATGATATGGGGCTCCTCAAGTCTTCTACGATTTTTAGAAGACAAGTGAGGTATTAACTTTACCTGTGTCCCTTTTATAATTTATTTGGACTGTGACAATTGCTGTAGTGTATCTAATAGGGAAATACAAGACATGTGCCTATTTTCTTAAAAGTCAATCATAATTTCATATCTCTCCAATCTGACAATAGTCTACCCTAGACTAATAAGTGGCTAGCAGTCCTGGTGTCAAAAGAGATGCCACCCAAAATAATATATAGGTTGGCACTACCTCTACACTACTTTGGGCTCCTGACTGGCTATTGGAGTTCAGCAAATTAACTAGTTGTCACCATTATCTATTAACAACCTTTCTAAAGCAAATGTACCAGATTGAGGAATCATGAACATCACTAGGATGCAGATTTTTAGGGGAGTATCAATATTTATCTGGGGTTTACATCTTTATATTAGCTTAGTCCTGATTCATAGATACTTTCAGTCATATTAATACTGGTCAGTGGCCAGTCCTTGGAACCCAGGTTGTATGACAGCATGGATGCAACATGCTTAGCAGTGCCTTCTGAGTGCTGCCATCGCTGTTAAGAAAGGGAATTTTATTACAGGGACCTGATTCTCTGTCTAGAGTCATAGAATGTTACTCTACTCAGTAAAAATTATACTGACATTAATCAAGGAATTAAGTTTGAATAATATATGTTTATAAAACTTCATGTAAATAAATTCACAGAAAAATAATCCTTGATCAGATTGATCTGGTATTTAGAAACATGCAAAAAATAAATGCTGCCTCTTATAATGTCTCAACAGCTACAACTTTAAATCTCTGAAAGTTTTGTTAATTTCTGCCAAAGTATACTGATGAAGAAATGCACATTAGGTATTGTTATTATTTTTCAAATTGTTTACAAGACCTCTAATACAGATCGGCTGACTGTGTGTTTATATTTTTCTGCTGGGAGCTTTTCTTCTTGTAGAAATGATCCATTTGTTTTTTGAATCTCTCTAGAGCAAGAAGAGTTCAAAATTTATAAGGGTATTCAACAGGTGTTCTGGAGACAGGTATTTTGGTGCACCATTTAGATGATAATATGTTCTTTCCATCAAAACATAGCTTAAATATAAATAAGAGCCCTAGTGAAGATTTAAGGGTAATGCGTATCATGCTGTTAAGATCTCCTATAAAGAATTCACATAAAGTGTCTGCTTCAATTTGTAATTTTTCCAGGAGCAATACAGTGTGTCTTTTCATTTACAACTTACAGAGATTCACCCATTTTTATGCAGAAAATTGGAAAGAAGCAGATGTTTTCTCCTAAGCTAGAATTTTGAAGGCCAACAATTAAAATAAACATGTCTCTGCCAAAACTTTAACTAAATTAAAAATTTAGCATATAAATTAAAGCTTACTTAAAACTAAATTTATCAAGGAAGAACATTTGTTTCACATTACTGGTTTCAATTATTCTGAAAAGGCTTTCACTTTTATAGAATACGGAAGATTTTAAAAAGTTCCAAACAATTTTTTTGGCAATCGCACCATTTAAAAAGAGTTATGAACATCTTGCTTAAATGTATGAACTATTAGCATGTCGTTGATAAGCTTTAGAGGGATGTTAAAGCAATCATTACCCTCCAGTTTCATATCCATATTTTTAGGGGGCGACAAGAACCTGGTCTGTAGACTTTAAATAAATAAAGCTGTGAGCTGAGGATATACATAGCATTCTCTTCTCTCCCAATTATTTGTTCTTTTTGTTGGGAATCTGAATTTTGACACATCTGCTATTCTAAGTCGTGTTTGTACTCTTAGGTTATTGCCACGAAAGAGAGATTATTCATCTGCTCTCATTCTATTTGTACACTGTTACCTAATTAATTTCTTTTTTAAAATTCATTTATTATTGTTGTTGTATTACATTTATCTCACTTCCCTGCCATTGCTCTCCACTGCCCCACCCTCCCTACCCCCTCTTCCACAGTCAATCCCCACATGTTGTCCATGTCCTTGGGTCATTTATACTAGTTCCTTGACTAAACTGTTCCCTTTCTTTAAATTATTTATTTATTTGAAATAGCAAGAGGAAGGGGGAGAGAGGGAGAAACATCAATTCACTCTATACACCCTGACTGGTTATTGAACCTGCAACCCTGGCATAAAGGGATGATGCTCTAACCAACTGAGCCACCCAGCCAAGGGCTAATGTTTCTTTTTTTAGAGTTTCAAAGTTTTTAATACTTTACACTGAAGTAGTTCAACCATAAAACACACAAAATATAAGGACTTCAATGTAACCACATTACCTTTGGGGTTCTTGAATGTAAGGCTTCGGCAAAATAGTTTGTCTGTTCTTTCTATTAAATTAGCCTTGATGAAAGTCGTAAAATATTTTGAGGTATGGAAAAGCAAAGTGCAGTTCCAGGCAACTCCAGCATTATTAATAAAATTTGGTAAATTAGTTAAACATTATAATATGGTTATTTAAAAAATTCTTTTTATTGTTATTCTATTATAGTTGTTTCAATTTTCCCCCCTTTGCCCTCCTCCACCCACCACAACTCCCTCCATAATTATTTTTTATATTTAATAAATACTTTAGTTATTTCCCCCACTCCACCCCAAGCTTTATTGAGGTATAATTAACACATTAAATTGTGTATATTTAAAGTGTAGAATGTGATGACTTGATAAATATATATGTTGTAAAATGTTTACTGCAATCAAGTTAATTATCAAATCCATCACCTCACTTTTGTTTTTAGTGGTTAGTACAATTAAGATCTTTCAGCAAATTTCTAGTATAAAACACAGTATTATTAACTGTTGTCACCATACTGTACATTCGATCCTCAAAACTTATCAGATATTCATCTTATCACTCTAAGTTTGTACCCTTTGACCATTATTTCATATTTCCTCTATGCCCCGGATCCTAACAACCATGCCACTGTTGCTATGAGTTTGCCTGTTTTTTTTTAATGGTTCCACATAGCAATATATACAGTATTTGTTTTTTTCTGTGTTGCTTGTTTTACTTAGCATAATGCCCTTCAGTTTAATCCATGTTTTTGCAAATGACAGGATTTCCTTTCTTATGGATGAATAATATTCGATGTGTATATATCTGTATGCAGATCTATATCTAGTTATCTTCTCTAGCTGTTCATCCGTGGATGGACACTTAGGTTGTTTTTAATTTGCAATATTGTGAATGATGCTACAATGAATATGGAAATGCAGATATCTCTTTAAGATTCAGGTTTCTTTTCCTTTGGATGTAATGCTCCTAAGTGGAGTTGCTGGATCTTCTATTTTTATTTTTTAAAAATATATTTTATTGATTATGCTATTTCAGTTGTCTCAATGTTTCTCCTTTGGACCCGCTTCAACTGGTACCTCCATTCCCTCCAGCAATACCCCCACTTAGTTTATGTCCATGGGTTGTGCATATAAGTTCTTTGGCTTCTCCATTTTCTATACTATTCTTAACATTCACCTATTGTGTACCTACCAATTATGCTTCTTAATCCTTGCAACTTTTTCCCCATTTTCCTCCTCCTCCCTCCCAGTTAATAACCCTCCAAATGATCTTCATACCTATGATTCTGCTCCTGTTCTGCTTGTTTGCTTAGTTTTTTTTTAGATTCAATTGTTGATAGTTGTGAATTTGTTGCCATTTTACTGTTCATAGCTTTGATCTTTTTTTTTTCTTAAATAAGTCCTTTTAATATTTCATGTAGTAATGGCTTGGTGATGATGAATCCCTTTAGCTTTATCTTGTCTGGGAAACACTTGGTCTGCCCTTCCATTCTAAATAGTAGCTTATCAGGTAGAGTAATCTAGGTTGTAGGCCCTTCTTTTTCATCACTTTGAATGCTTCTTGCCTGCAAAGTTTATTTTGAGAAATCAGCTGATTTCTTATGAGAATTCCTTTGTAGGTAACTATCTGCTTTTCTCTTGTGGCTTTTAAGACTTTCTCTTTCTCTTTAACTTTTGGCATTTTAAATCATGATTTGTCTCGGTGTGGTCCTGTTTGGGTCCAACAGTTTTGGGACTCTGTGCTTTCCGGACTTGTATGTTTATTTCCTTAGCCAAATTTGGGAAGTTTTCCATCATTTTTTTTTCACATAAGTTTTCAATTTATTGCTGTCCCTCTTTTCCTTCTGACAGTCCTATGATTTAGATGTTAGTATGTTGGAAGATGTCCCAGGGGCATTTTATACTGTCCTCATTTTTTAAAATTCTTTTTTCTTCTCACTGCTCTGGCTGAATGCTTATTTTTTCCTTATGCTCCAAATTGTTGATTTGAATCCTGGCTACATCCCCTCCACTGCCAGTTCCATGTATATTTTCCTTTATTTCACTTAGTATAACCATTAAAATTTTTTCCCCCTACTTAATGAGTTCTTTGAGCATCTTAATCACCAGTGTTTTGAACTCTGCATCTGACATATTGGTTATTGCCAGTTCATTTATCCATTTTCTGTGTTTCATTCTGTGTTTTTTTGTTTTTGTTTTTTTTTTTTTGATTTGGCCATATTTCCTTGTCTCCTCAATTTGGCAGCCTCTCTGTGTTTGTTTCTGTATATTAGGTAGAGCTGCTTTGACTTCCTGTCTTAGTAGCATGACCTATTGGAGAAAAGGCACCTGTAAATTATGGGGGGCAGAGCCTTACATAGTTGCTGGGTTGGGGCCACCTGCTTTACTGCGTTGTGGCTTTTGGAGGTTTGTCTGTCACTTGCTTTGTGTGACTGGTACCCTTCCAGCCTTAGCCCTGTTGCTGAATCCCAGAGTGGGTGGGTCTATGTACCTTTTAAGTTCACATGGCTCTTTAAGCCAAGTCGTCTGAAAATATGGCAGATTATTTTTCCACCCTAACCCTACTAGTTTTTATAGCTAGAAGTTATAGGGATTTATGTATATTTATGTATGTCTTGGCCTGGGGCTGGGATGGCTTGCCCTGAAGGTATCCTTCCTGATTTTTGTCCACCACACATGCATGTAGGACTGCCCATACTGCTGGCCACCACCTTGCTGTACCACATTGCAAATCCCCACCCCTCCACCAGTCTGGATGAATGTGGCTTTTTAAAATCCTTGGTTGTTGAGCTCCCATAGAGCTCAGTTTTCTGGTGGTTCTGGGTATTATCTGTTTTGAGGCCTAGTTGTAATTCTTTCTATTTTTGTGTGAGGAAGCAAAGTGTGTTTGCTTACACCTCCATCTTCACTGGAAGTCCTATTTTTTTTTTTTTTTTTTTTAGGAAACTTCGTGCTGTTTTCCATTATGGCTGTACTATTTTATATCCCCACCAACCTTTGTTATCTCTTATGTTTTGTAATAAATAACCTATCAGGTGTGAGGTAATATTTCATTCGTTGTAGTTTTGACTGGCATTTCTCTGATGAGTAGTGATACTGAGCACCTTTTCATGTACCTATTAACTATCTTTCATGTTGTCTTTGAAGAAATATCTGTTCATGTCCTTGGCTCATTTTTTAATTAGATTTTTTTTTTAACTATTGGGTGGTGTGAGTTCTTTATATATTTTGGCTATTAACCATTTATCACCTAGATGGTTTGTAATATTTTCTCCCATTTTGTTGGTTGCTTTTTCACTTTTTGATGATTTGCTTTGGTCTGCCAAAGTCTTTTAGTTTAATCTAATCTCACTTGTTTATGTTTGCTTTTGTTGTCTGTGCTTTAATGTCATATCCCATAAAATTGTTGTGAAGACTAATGTCAAGGAGTTTTTTCTTTAAGCTTTCTTTTTTTTTAAAAGATTTTATTTCATTATTTTTAGAAAGAGGGGAAGGGAGAGAGGCAGAGAGGGAGAAAGACATCAATGTATGGTTGCTTTTCACCTGCCTCCAGCCACAGACCTGATTGGAGACCTGGTTTGCAACCTTGTTATGTGCCCTGGCTGGGGAATTGAACCTGCGACCTTTGGGTTCGCAGGCCGGCGCCTTAACCACTGTGCTACCAGCCAGGTCTAAGCTTTCTTTTTAAAAAAAAATATTTATTATTTTCAGAGAGAGAGGGCAGGGGACAGAGGCAGATATGGAGAGAAGCATCAATGTATGGTTGCCTTTCACCTGCCTCCAGCTACAGAGCTGGCTGAAGACCTGGCTTGCAACCTGGTTATGTGCCCTGGCTGGGAATCGAACCAGTAACCTTTGAGTTCGCAGGACGGCATCTATCCACTGAGCCACCAGCCAGGGCCTCTTTAAGCTTTCTTTTAAGTCCCTAATCTATTTTAAGTTATTTTTTTTTAATGTGGTATCAGATACGGGCCCGATTTCATTGTGTTTTTTAATTTTTGTTTTATTTTATTTTTTGCATGTGGATATCAGTTTCCCAACACCACTTGCTGAATAGACTAATTTTCCCATTTCCTGTTCTTGGCACTTTTATCAAAGATGAGTTGACTGCATGTGTATATGTTCTGCATAATTTTTTTTTTACCTAAAACTTTTGCCGACTCCTGCTTGTACAACAGGATTCAATGGTCTCAGTTAACTGTTTTTTAATAATCCTAACCCAAGGACATATTTTCATTGCTGTTAAGAGTCCTAACAGGGGATCAAACTCACTAACATTATTGAGTCTGTTTGTTTAGCTTATGGATGAAGTGCTTAGGTCGGCAGTGCTATTTTATTTGTCAGCTTGGATATCTTTATTATTTGCTTACTTCTGAATTCTTATTTTCTGAATAGTACAGATGACTATTAAATAACCTCTAAAGGAGTAGAACATTTCTGTTTTTGGATGGTGAACTGTGTAATAAATTGATACTTTCAAATGAAGCCTAATCAAATGTGATTTGTTGGCTTTGTAACCAAAATTCCTATGAAACTTGAAAGCTCATTAACATTCATGACTCTTTTTTGATTGGTTAGAAAAATTAAACTGATTCCATCTCAAATAAGATTCTGGTTACTTTTTCCTGAGTGTTAAGTTGACACACATTTCTGATTTACTGTTTTAAGATAATGTCTTAGGTATTTTAAAAGAAAATTCCACATCTATTTCACAGAACACATTGCTACAAAAGGATAGCAGTTTTCTTCTTTTAACTTAAAATTTTAAATTAACTGTTTAGAGAGAAAATGAGAGAGGAGGAGAGACTGATTTGTTTGTTCTATGTATTTATGTATTCGTTGGTTGTTTCTTGTACGTGCCTAACAGGGGATCGAACCCACAATCTTGGTGTGTCTAAGTGATGCTCTAACCAACTGAACCACCTGTCTAGGGTGTGGAGAGCAGTTTTCAAAAGAATGTCTCAACTCTGGAAATGTCTCTCTTTTGCTCTTCCATCCTCCACCCCTGCCCCCCCTCCACTTCTTACCCAGCCTGGCCACTGTACCACAAGAGATGTGATGAAAGTTGAAAAATAGTAATTTATGGAGAAAGCCTGTGTTCCATGCTTTATGAAAGTAAATTATAGAAAATTAATGTTATGACAGATGATTCTGTCTTGATGAATAAAATCATTGAAAAGCTATCAAGCTCCACTGTTTTTCTGCTGAGAGAATTTTTCCTCTCTATTTTGCATTTGTTTTCTTGGCTTTCTTCCCAATTAGTTTTTACCAAGAGTGCTAATTAGGGAGATAGGATTTTGACCTACCTTGTGAACAGTAAAAATACCACCCATTTTTCCACTTGCTAATTCTTTGTGTACTAATAGTCTGCGCTTTCAGAAAGAAAACTGCATACTTCTATGATTTCTACCTATTAGGGGGCAATCAAATAACCAAAAGAAAAACAAAACAGTGCTATGAGCTCCAGGGAACAATGTTCAAAAGAAGTGCAATTGCTTGTTTCATGACTGAGTCCTTGTACATCTCAGAGGCTAACTTTGATAATTTCTTATACCCTCTCAAATTTCTTAGGACAAGCGCAGTAAATTAAAGTTAAAATCGTACCTCTAAATTAGTGAGTGTTTTGCATAGGTAATACTTTTACATGTTTTCAAAATCTGACAGAGTAAATGAATATAGTAACAGATTTGTCTCCTTATGTTCCAGTTTTCTCGTTTCCCTTCAACTCTCCCTCCCTTCCCCACAAAAGCAGAGAAAGACAAATACGGTATGATCTCACATATATGTGGAATCTTAAAAAACTGCACAGTAAAAACTCAAACTCATAGTTACACAGAAAAGATTTGTTGTTCCCAGAGGCCAGGGGCTGGGCATAAGTAACAGGGTAATTAATGTACAGCTTGGTGAGTGACTAGACCGTAGTTAACAATACTGAATTGTATATAAACTTGATAAGAGAGTACATCTTAAAAGTTCTCATCCCCCCCCCAAAAAAAATGTTTTAGCTCTTATAGTCTAATGTTTTCCATAGATTTCTTTACCCTAAGGTAATTTTACTTGTTTATGTTTTAAATCATCACTTCTGAGATTTTTTTTCAACTTCTTTTTCTTGGGTTCTTACAGCCCATGTTTGAGCTCTTCTTGTTGACTTCCCCCTTTTTTTTTTTCTTCATGGTCTTCCTTTATAAGGACATTTGTTCCATTTATTTAATAAAGGTAATGACAACATTTTGGTCTAATTTTTAAATCTGTTCTAGAGCAGAAAAATCAAAATCATATGTTTCTTATCTGTTAATAAGTGTTATTGCTCTTTTTCTGAAGTTTTCCTCACAGTAACTTTGTAACACTGCCACTTCCTCTCCTTGTAATAAGTAATGTTGAATGAAGAGGGTCTTCCTGCCTCCACCATATTGGCAGAGCTATTAGGAGGTGGAGAGGATCCAGGTAACCTTGCACACTTCACAACTTAAAGGTGGTCTCTTTAGTTGCCTCCACAGAGGCTGAGTGCTTGCCTCTAATCTGGCTTTTTCCTATTATGTGGCTCCCGTATTTGTTTGGTTGGTTGACTTGTGTGTGTGTGTGTGTGTGTGTATGTGTGTTTCCACCTGCTCCACTTCTCTGCTTCGAGCTGTATGCAGGAGGGCTTCAGCACCATCCCTTCTTACCACCGTACTCCCTCTTGTTTTAACACATGGTGAGGGCTTGGGATGGGTCTATGTTCCGCATTTTCTGTGAGCTCCCCTGCACAATGGTGGATTTTTCCTGGTATTTTCCAGGAACTGTCACAGCTATTTATTTAACATCACACTTCCCTTTATTTTCTCTTCACGTCGTCCTTCTCACTTCTGCTCAGACCCCTACTCTATTGGCAAGACAGCTTTTCATACAAAACGTAGTTCTAGTACTCTAATGTATATCACACGAGCAGAGAAAATATTTCAGATGGTAGCAGTGGAAATCTGCCATGGAAGGGCCAAATTGCTGTTCTCTGTGTTTCTTATTTTTTATTTTAATTTTTAAATATATTTTATTGATTTTGCTATTACAGTTGTCCCAACTTATTCTCCTTTGCACCCTCCACCTGGTATCTCCCATTCCCTCTGGCAAAGACCGTGTTAGTTCATGTCTGTGTGTCATGCATATTAGTTCTTTGGTTTCTCCGCTTCATGTACTGTACTGTATGTCCCCCTGTGTATTCTGTAGCTACCTATTTGTACTTCTCAATCCCTGCACCATTATCCTATTCTCAACCTTTCCCCTCCTAACTGAAAACCATCTAAATGATCTCCATACCTATGATTCTGTTCCTTTTCTGCTTGTTTACTTAGTTTGTTTTTAGAATCAGTTGTTGATAGCTGTGAATTTATTGCCATTTTAACATTCATAGTTTAAAAAATATGTTTTATTAATTTTGCTATTATACTTGTACTGATTTTTCCCTCTTTGCTCCCCTCTACCCAGTACCCCCCATTCCTTCTGGCAGTATGCCCTTAGTTCATGTCTGTGTGTCATGCATACACGTTCTTTGGTCTCTCCATTTCCTTTATTGTTCTTAACACCTCCCTGTCTGTTTTATAAGTACCAATATGTACTTCTTTTCTTCTTTTTTTTAACATCCAGACAATTCACCATTTAATTATTGCCTTCTGTCAGCCTCTCAAGTCATATTAATACAAAGTTTCCATTATTTCAAAATGCTTATGTTAACTCATTTGTTTAAAAAATTACTTTTTAAAGTAATATCAGTTGCAGTATTACCAAACACATGCATGAATACATTTACACATATACGTACTTTTACAAATATTAAACTAGAGAAAATATTTCTACTCCAGTGACCATGTCTAATAATTCTGTTTCTTTACAATTGTTTCTATGAAAGATTGCTGTCCAATCTCAGTTGCTTTTGGGAGCATCCACAATTTTGTGAACATTATATCCTTCCAAGTTTGCTGAAAATGGAGTTTAATTTTTTTCTTTTTATCCTGTTCTTTTGCTATAATATCCAGGAAGTATAATAATCTCTCTTCTAATACCATGTTTGTAGTAAAAGATGAAAAATAACATTTTATTTATTCATTTCATTTAATTTGTTTTTTTTTTGAAGATTGATTGCCATGCATGTAGTTCAGAATGAACTGTGCAGAATTGTTGTGTAT
Source organism: Noctilio leporinus (assembly GCA_004026585.1). Classification (NCBI taxonomy): domain Eukaryota; kingdom Metazoa; phylum Chordata; class Mammalia; order Chiroptera; family Noctilionidae; genus Noctilio; species Noctilio leporinus. The sequence continues at coordinate 133,823 of PVIW01003567.1, forward strand.
AAAACTAGCCAGAGTTCAGAACAGTGGGGAGAACAAGCATATTCATGTTTTTCCCTTCCCATCCCCACCCCTTGAACGCTGCTGAAAGTTATCTACTTCTCATTTCCTAATAGAAACAATTCATTCACTAAATGTTGCAAAATTAATGTCTGCAGATATGTGAAGTTGCTTGCAGCTATGATGAACCAAGGAGGAAACTGCTAGTTCCACCATAAACAGAATAATTGCTACCCTGTGGTAGCAAATTTTCTCTAAATACCTGTTGTTAAAGATCCTTAAAAAAATTAAAATTTTGAGGCCCTGGCTGGTGGCTCAGTGGATAGGCACCAGCCTGCAAACCCAAAGGTTGCTGGTTCAATTTCCAGTCAGGACACATAACTGGGTTGCAAGCCAGGTCTCCAGCCAGGTCTTTAACTGGAGGCAGATGAAAGGCAATGATACATTGATGTTTGTCTCCCTTTCTTTGTCCCTCCCTGCCCTTCTCTCTAAAAGTAAATAAAATATTTAAAAAGATTTTTAAAAAATTAAAATTTTGGAATAAAAGTACATTTTTGAATGGTTTTGTCTCTGCATTTTCTTTTTACATGTGACATTTTGCTATGACAAAAACAAAAATTATCCCTGCTATGTGTATGTGAGGATGAATATAAAGAATTAATTAAGACTCATTTGATATAAAGCTTAAGATTAGAACCATGATAAAGTCTTGGATTATAAATGTTTACTCTGTTTATTAAGGATGAAATATAGAAACAAGGTGAGGCTCCATGGACAAAAAGGTGCGTGTACACAAACCTAAACTCATGCTTGGCTTATGCTAAGTAAAGTGAATCAATCTGATTGACATTAATTAATGATCCATGATTAGGTCAAGAAAATGTCTAGCTATTCAGCTCTGAATTCACGTGGTCACTTGGACTGTTGTCATATTCCTTGTGTAAGTTCAGAGCAGCTTCCTAAGAGAAGTGTGGGTAACAATGAGCATATGTAACTCTTGGAAACAATTTTAATATAATTGAATGAAAGAAATAAAGCATAGAATAGTCTTCTATTTAAATTTATTTATTTATTTTTAAAGATTTTATTTCTTTTATTTTTAGAAAGAGGGGAAGGGAGAGAGGCAGAGAGGGAGGGAGACATCAATGTATGGTTGCGTTTTGCCTGCCTCCAGCTACAGATCTGACTGGAGACCTGGCTTGCAACCTGGTTATGTGCCCTGGCTGGGGAATTGAACCTGCAACCTTGGGTTCGTAGGCCGGCGCCTTAACCACTGTGCTACCAGCCAGGGCCTTAAATTTATTCTTAACAGTACAGTATTGTTAACTTTTGTGTTATGAATTTAATTGTTTCTGTCAAGATTTTAAAACATCATTATTGTAACCACCAGGTACCGTAATTACTTCTAGGGAAGGAACTGTGTTTTGGGGGCAAAAACTTGATAAGCCACCAGGATACAGTTGGGAACCTCTGGACATAGTAACCACCGCAAAAGATTTCAGTTGTTCAGAAGGAAATGGGAAGTGTTTCTTTTAAACTATAGGGTACGGGATTTGAGGTTTAAAGTGATCTTTTAGACTTTTTTCTATATTCAGAAGATGGGAGGTTTTAGGCTGACATCTAAGTTATTGTTTTATGTAACTGTAGTTTCAAAGTAATAAATATTTAGAATTTTATTTTGAAAAACTTGATTGAGCAATGATGAACAAATATATAGTTTTAAGACAGTGATTTTAATTTTCTTAGAAATCATGTGCCATTTAGTTTTCTCAAAGGTAGTGAAAGTTCACTGGTCACCTGATGTTACAGATGAAATCAGCATGCATATGTTAGTTAGATCACCTGATAGGTATCTGTGTAAATACCTGATTCTTAATGAGAGTCAGGGGCAGTTCCTCTGCCAACTCTGTATTTTTGGGAGAGATTTTTCTCAGCCGCGTACATCAGTGTTAGATAGCTAATTTTGAGAACCATTCACAGATCCCCGTGGTTGGTGGTGGTGGTTTTATTTTTTATATTTTGTTTACTTTCTAGTTAACTTAATTTTATTTTGCTTTTTTTTTTCATTAGTTGTAGAATGCTGACCAAGTCACAGACACTCATCACATATGTTAATTCCTACATTGCTCTTATTCATTTCCATTTTCTCAATGGATAGTGAGTGATAAAATATGGTCCTTTCCCCTCAGAAATGCAACTTGTTTTTGTGTTAGTTAGATGGGCTTAATTGCAATTATCTTATTTCCAAGGATCTCAGTTGCCTTGTTGTGTTGCCTCAGTATCTTCAGACATTCCTTTTTAGATAAGCTATGAAGAATAAGATTTATACTGTAGAATTTTCCTCCATTTAAATTTTTAAAAAATTTTTATTATTGTTGTATTACATTCATTCCCCTTTTCCTTCCCTCTGTCCCCTTCCCCACCCACCCACTCCCCACCAAAGTCAATCCCACTTGTTGTCCATGTCCATGGTTCTTCAGTACTACTTCCTTGACTAAACTGCTCCCCTTCTTTGCCTCCTCCTCCTCCCTCTCCCCTCTGCCCACTGAAGGTCTGTCTATTCATTGTATTCATGTATCTGGGTCTGTTTTGCTTATTTGTTTGTTTTGTTCATTATTGTCCCGAAATGGGTGAGATCATATGGTATTTGTATTTCACTGACTGGCTTATTTCACTAAGCATAATACTTTCTAGTTCCATCTATGTTGTTGCAGAGGTTAGGAGTTCCTTCTTGTTCTGCTGTATAGTATTCCATTGTGTAAATGTACCAAAGTTTTTTGATCCAATCATCCACTGATGGGCACTTAGGCTGTTTCCAGCACTTGGCTATTGTAAATAGTGCTGCTATGAACGTAGGGGTACATAGGTTCTTATAAATTGGTGTTTCAGGGTTCTTCAGGTATAGTCTTAGTAGTGGAATTGCTGGATCAAAAGGCAGTTCCATGTTTAATTTTTTAAGGAAACTCCATAGTGGCTGCACTAGCCTGCATTCCCACCAACAGTGCAAGAGGGTTCCCTTTGCCCCACATCCTCTCCAACACTTGTTTGTTGATTTGTTGATGATTGTCATTCTGACAGGTGTGAGGTGGTATCTTATTGTGGTTTTAATTTGCATTTCTCTGATGGCTAGTGATGTTGAGCATTCTTTGATACACCTTTGGGCCCTTTGTATGTCTCCCTCAGTGAATTGTTTATTCAGGTCCTTTGCCCATTTTTTAAATTGGGCTGTCTGTCTTCCAAATTCTTTATTAAGTAGTCCTTAATAACACATTATCCCATTGTTAAAGTAAATATCATGTCCCTCAGGTCTAGGTTTTTCCCTATGTACTTTTATATCAGTTCAGAGCATTTCATTGAAGTATTTAAGAGTCTATTGCCTAATCACATAAAATTTAAAAAATGCATAATCTTTTGGGTGTTAAGTGGCAACCTTAATGAAGCAGAAACATCAGGTGCAGATCATACACCAAAACAATATCAATTCTATAATTTAAAGTAAGGTATGCCTAATTAATGTATTTGGAAAATGTTAAACCTGAAACATTTAGTTTAGTCTCTCTATTTTGTGGTTTAAAGAAAAATAAAGCTCAAAGCTGTGAAATTACTTACTCAAGGTAGTACTTATCGTTTGTGGCTAAACTAATAAAAATTACAATTCTCTTTTCCCTATTTTCTTTCTGTTCTGTTACTCCATGTTTCTTTTAAAAAGGGTATAGAGGAAAACAAGTGTTAATGGTAGGGAAGATAAGAGATTGGGTTAACAAGAGGACCTGGGAGGAAGGAAAAAGGGTGCATGTAGGAAGGGCCCCGGTGGTCCATCTGCCACTTCAGGTATCCTTGCCATGATCTCACAAAGTGGAGACAGCCTTTCTGTTCCCTGGGTGTGGTCTGCTACCATGAGATCAAGCCATATCGTCCAGTGCTATTTGAAAAGAATTCACCCCTTCTTATTTTTCCCCCTAAAATTATTTTGAAAGTTCAACACAATTGATTTTAATGATGTCTTTTTGTCATTTTATGTATTTATTTTTAGAGGAAAGGAGCAAAACAGTGATGTGAGAAGCATTGATAGGTTGGTTGCCTTCTTGCACGTCCCCTACTGAGGACCTGGCCCACAACCCAAGCATGTGACCTGATGGGGAGTCTAACCTTTTGGTTTGCAGACTGGAGCTCAGTCCACTGAGCTACACTAGCAAGGGTGCTTTTGTCAGTTTAGTGTCCCCCCAAAGTGCTGTAAGGCAGCATAATGAAAATTATGTGACATTTTTGTTATTGTTGTTGTTGATGATATTTTTATAGCAATCCTTGAGATACCCAGGAATACCCTAAATTGTTGAAAAATTATGTTTGAAAATTACTTCTGAAACAGATTGCCTTGGTTACTGTGATTAATGCTGCTTTGAGTTGTGGTGTGTGGTGTGTGTGTGTGTGTGTGTGTGTGTGTGTGTGTGTGTGTTTGTGTGTGTGTGTCTGTGTAGAGATTTTTATTTCTAGTTTGGCTACCATGCTAGTTTGGCTAATATGCTAGATCTTTTTCTATTAGAGAAATAAAATTCTCTAGGGTCTTAAAAATAAGATTGTTTACATTCTTTAATCTAATGGATATTTGCTGCAAAGAATCATTGTTTTGTGAGGAGTGAAATACTCAGAAAATGAAACTGGTTATAGACAATAACCGCCAGTTCTGCATTTCTTATCTGAAATTGTGTTGCATTTACTTTCTTTTGTCACTTAGAAAGGGAAGAGCATGCATACGTTATGAATGAAAATTGTGTATTCTGTCTTTTCCTTAGTACCTGCTTCAAATAATGTGTACAACTGGATGAGGTGGCTCTGCATGGTGCGTGGAATGTGGTTTCATTCATGTCATGCATGCTTCCTAGACTAATCCTTTAATGCACTCAGAGTCACAGAGCAGTTAAAGGCCTAAGCTGCCTCCCACTTTGCAGAGGCAACAGTCCCTCCCACGAACCCTGGGCTCTCCCAAGGAAATCCAGAATGTTTGCAGTGGGATTTGTGTACCATCCCCAACTCTCCTTTTTCTGTGATAAAGTCTTTGTGCATATTTGCTTGATTGTGATCATCTTCTGGTATTCATAAATGAGCCAAGCATGAAACAAACGTAAGAAATCTCCTCTTGGAACCCCTTATGTAGAGAGTCATAAAATTCCAAGAACTGGCAGCTTAAACCTGAGCCTTGACTTCTGGTCTTTTACCGTGAACAACATGCATTTCAGCACCTGTTCCAGCTTCTCCACAAACAACTGTATCCTGGACCCCATGTCATGACCAATCCACAGGGTCCAACCAGCCAGCAGCATGGCCAGCATCTTTGTATGCACCAGGGGCCCAGGCTCCCAGATGTTCATGTCCCACTCCACTAGAGTATGGGGCAGCTGGGGATCAGGGGCCTGGCTGCAGGGATGGCCAGGGGTCTTTCAGGTATAGGGGGCACCCACAGTGAGAAGGTGACTAGGCAATGCCTGAGTGACTAACCACCTAGTCTCCTACCAGGAGAGGGTGAGGAGCCTGGGGGCTGATAATCTGCGACTGGAGAGCAAAGTCCAGGAGCACCTGGAGAAGAAGGGACTCCTGGTTAGAGCCTGGGGGAATTATTTCAAGACCAGTGCGGACTCGAAGGCTGAGATCTTTGTAAATTCTGTGGAAAACACCATCATCTTTCTGGAGATTGACAAAGCCTGTCTTACTACTGATGACTTCAAATCAAGTATGAGACGGAGCTGGCCATGGACCAGTTCATGGAGTGACATCATTGGGCTCTGAAAAATAACCAATATCTCCAATGCCACTTGGCTGCTGCTGGCGATGGAGCTCAAAGCTGTCAAGGAGAAGCTGCTCTTCTGAAGTACATGGGGAAGTACATGGTCTATAAAACCAGACTGCTCTGCTTTGGGTTGAACCTGGTGTTGGATGCTCCCACATCTCAGGACCTCAGCAAGGTCATAGTGGACATCCAGCCCCAGTGTGACAAGCTGGCTCCGAAGAAACAAGAGAAGCTAGACAAGCATTGGTCCCAGCAGACTGCACCACAGTGGTTACCCCTCAGGGCACTGAGATGGGAGCTGTTGACCAGACACTCATGGAGCTGAGACATATGGTCCAGTCCTTGGAGACTGACCCTGCCTGATGAGAAATCTGCAGGCCAGTTTGGAGAACAGCCTGTGGGAGGTGGAGACGTGCTGTGCCAGGCAGAAGGACCAGCTCAACGGGATCCTACTGCCTAGAGTCAGAGCCGGCCCAGACCCCAGCAGAGGGGTAGCAGCAGGCCCAGCAGGGCCAGGCCCTGCTGAGCATCAGGGTCAAGATGGAGGCTGAGGTTGTCACCTACTGTTGCCTACTAGAAAAAGGGGAGGACTTCAGTCTTGGTACTGTGCTGGATAACAGCCATTGTATAAACCATCTAAAAGTCCCCCACCAAAGTTGTGAGGCTTTAAAGGCAGCAGAAGTGGAGTACCCCTTGGGGGTCAGGAGGCCAACAAAGATCTCAGAGATCAAAAAGTATTTAAGGACTGAAGACTTTAAAAAAATTTTTATTTTACTTTATTGTGATAACACTTAACATGAGATCTACTCTCAACCAAATTTTCAGTGTGCAACACAGTGTTGTTGACTGTAGGTACAGTGTTGTACAGATATCCTGAGCTTATTCATCTTGTATAACTGACACTGAACAGTTTGATTAGTCACTCCCTATTTCCCCCTACGCATAAGCAACATCCCACTCTTTAATTCTATCAATTTGACTACTGAAGATAACTTCTGTAACTGGAATCATGCACTATTTGTCCTGTGGCTGGCTTATTTCACTCAGCATAATGTCCTCCAGGTTCATCAATAGATACCTGCAACTCCCTGTTCATTGCAGCACTATTTACAGCAGCCAAGAAGTGGAAACAACCTAAATGTCCATTGACAGATGAACGGATAAAGAAAATGTGGTATATACACAAATAAAATACGATCCAGCCTTTAAAAAAAGGAGAAAATTCTGCAATGTGTGACACTATTGATGAACCTGGAGGACATTATGTGAAGACGTTTTTATTGAGGCAATGTACATTCAGAATACTCTGGAACGATTAGCCTAGATCAAGAAAGAGAATCAATGAGAAACAGCAAAAGAAACATTATCTTTAACAAGGAAAAATACAAGGTTTGTCCACAAGGTATCTAGCTATGTAATGTGAAAACTAGAGACAATTATTGAAGAAGATACAAGAAACATTGCATATAGGATGAAGAACCTCAGTCCCTTTCAAGGTAGGCACCTTGGGACCTCATACAGTTTTCCCAATCACTGTCAGCTTCCTTGTATTTTCCTGAATCTCATCAGTGGTCTGAAATCTCTTCTCCTTCAAAGATGATTTTAATTTTGGGAAAAGCCCCAAGTTGGAGAGCATCAAATCTGGGTTGGAGAGGGCTGAGTCATCTGGGTGATTTGATGTTTTGCCAAAAAATTCTGCATGAGACGTGATACATGAGCAGGTGCGTGGTCTTTATGAAGCTATCAGTCACCAGTTGCCCATAGCTGCAGCCTTCTGAATCATCTGAATAGTTTTCCTGGAGGAATGTTCAAACTTAATGCAAAATTTGATGCAGATTCATTGCTCTACTGGCTCGGTCTTTTTGTATGTGACAGCCATACGGTTCACACGCTCACACAACCACCTATACCACCCCCACTTAGGCTGGAGACATCATTGTTCACACATACATATTCCAGTCCTTTCTACTTGGCTGGCAGGTTACATCAATGTTGTACAAACCATTTTCATTATATTAACAATGGCTGAACATTTCCTGGACAGATGTCATGTTTCTACAGTGAGATATTTTAAGTGTATATTTGTGTGTGTGTGTGAATAAGAGGGGGAAGAAGAGAGAGGAGAATGGGGTAGAAAGAGATTGAGAGTATTTGTTTTTATTGTAGGTTTTTATGTCCTATAATGATTCACAGAATTTCACTAGTTAGGGCAAAAGTTCTGTGTATGTCTATTAATATTATTTAGATATTCCTATCAAGGGTATCTAGTGCCCTTGCTTAAAGCATAATTGTCTGAAAAAAATTTTATATATATATATATATGTGTGTGTGTGTGTGTGTGTGTGTGTGTGTGTGTGTGAATAAGATCTGGCTAAAACATTTATCACACTGATTGATCACCTGGGTTTGATTTATTAATCCTGATAGCCTGGCAGGTGGCTACTTTTGTCCATACTCATCTGTGTTCCCTTCTAAAGTTGAAATTTGGTCACATGTATTTATCTACTGTGACCTGTCCTTTAGATAATTTTAGATATATAGTCTTAATATTATCCTTTGGTTAATGTGTTAGGTCCTTTCCTATTAGAGAAATAAAAATGTCTCCAATGTTTTAAAACAAGATTGATTACATTCTTTAATCTTAGAGTGATTTGTTGTAGGGAATTATTTTAAGTGAGGAGAGAAACACTCAGAAACTTAAACTAGGTATAGAAGATAATTGCTCCTTCTACATTTCATGTCCTGAGATTGTGTTTCCATTTGTTTGCTTTTATCAGGTAGTGGCTGCATGGCCCCCAAAGGATGTGGAAATGAGATAATTAAGCCCAGAAGTTAAGGATGAGAGAAAGAGATGTGTTTATAACTCCTAAACATGGATTTTGAAAGTGTAAAAGTGCCCCAGTTATTTTTGAGAGAGACCCTATTTGTAGTGCTTTGAGTATCCCCCCACCCCATAAAGGTAAAGTGAGGTCTCTTTTATATATAAGTGTTGGTGTAAGAGAGGGAACCCCTTCTTCTGGGCCATGAATACTTGAAGATGAACCATAGACCTTTATGATTTGTGTCAGATAAAAAAGAAATGGATATTTATCTGCAGAGACTACAGTATGATGTGTGTGAGTGTGTGTATGTGTGTGTGTGTGTGTGTGTATTTTAGTCCCTGGGTTTATGATTTTTAAATTAATACAATTTTTATGTTGGGTCCTGATTTTTGACATGATTATTATATATATACATATATATTTAATGTTTAATGAAATACTAACATTTCTAGTTTCTTATGGATTTTTCTTTAACACCTTTTTTCTATTTCTGTCACAGCACATATCAAGTTACATTTTAAAGATACAGATGTAACTGTCTTTCTACATTAGATGCTCCTACTAGCTTTAGAACATGTCTTGTGTATTTTTCTGTTGCTAGTGATACACACAGTGAGCACATAGTATGAATGTTCAAATGGGTAGGCGAATGATTTATTGATGACCTTCTTTAAACCATTTTCTTTTTGGTAAAGAAAGTGCTCTGAAAATGACCTCAGCTCTAATTTAAAAAAAAAAAGAAAGAAAGGAAAATAGAGATCAAGGAAGAAGGAAAGATGCAGAGATTCTGGAAGTTAAATGCAGGGATGGCAGCTGAGGATGCTTCTTTGTCTCATCATCCTTGTTTAGTCTGTTTGTTCAACAATTTGTAAATGAACTTACTCCTTTCCTTTTGCAGGAAGGCTTCGTGGATAAGGAGAGTCAATCCCTGGGGCTAATCTTTGTGGGCCATTATGTTTATTTTGATGGATGGAGCTTTGGGTACGGAACTGATGGCAGAAAGCAAGGGGGTTTTCTCTGCTCCACCACATCACACGTGACTGGACATGGCACCCAGGCAGCAATCTGCGGAGCAGGCACCAGGAGCTGTGCCGTCTGCGCTGCTGTGGCTGTCTGGCACCCAACGGCACCAGATTCGGTGTGAGCGGGGCTTCTGTTTAGGAGCCTTTGCCAGTTTTTTTCTTGAAAAATGGGTTCTGGCTTCGATTCTGCATATTTACATGGGAACAAAAGTGTCTCATTATTGCAAATATGTTTATTATACGAAAGGCATTCATCTAAGCTCTTCTTCCCATTGGATACTATGGGTGTGAACATTTGCTGCTGCGCTTGACCAAGTGAAGCCATGTTAACATTTTTCATTTTGATAGCTCTTAGATCTAAATATAGGCCTATTTTCCACGCTACCTACCTCCCCCCTAACATACACACTGAAGTAGTCAGATCTCGGTAGTTGCTATTAAATAGTTTTTAAAAAGGATTATCTTTGGACTCTTTCACCCTTTGAAATATTTTCTCGTGTGAGAGTACCACCTCTTATCAAATCATCCTGCCCCTTTGACCTGCTCCCTCTGACAAATTGCATGTCTTTCTTCCCAGGAGCGATATTAAACCTTGCTTCACTCCAATTTATTTTGGTTTGGACATCGAAACTCGAGAATTGAATTTCCCTTTTATTTTTTTCTCTCACTTGTTCCACAACCCGTGATGCTGTGTATTCTGCTTGGACATAGGTGAAAATTTGTCTTAATTCCCTTCCTCCCTGTCTTTTCTGTGCTTACTGTCTAGTAGCCTTGCTCTTTACAACTTTTGACAGTTAATTTAAAAAATAAAGCCTTTGATAAGTGAAATTCTTTTCTATGTAGTAAATAAATGCCAAAAATAAAATTCTGATCAACGGTGTACCTCCTAGTTTCTCCCTTAGAGTGAATGATACTCCAGTCTATGAAGTTGTCCACATTGTACATCTAGTTATGCTAAAACACCGACTCTTACTAAATATTTCTTATTGCATCACTGTCTCTCTTACCAGGGCTTCTCTTACAGGAGCTCAGAGTTTACTACATGCATTGCTGCAGTAGGCTCCTAAATTGTGCACCTTTTTCTAGTCTGTGCCCCTTCCACTCACCCTTATATCTTTTCCAACCTCTGTTTACATTTTTCTTAATGTCAAAACTGATTAGTCATTCTCCTGCTTAAAATCTTCCACTGGGTTCCCAGAACTTTCAGACTGAAGTTCAAGCTCATTAGCATGGCTTACATGGCTCTTCATGACCTGACATTTTCATCTCTGGCCACATTCCCAAAATACTGCACACTCAGACCATGACTAAATAGTTTTAATGTCCTATACTGTGATATACCACTGTGCTTTTCCATGGGTGCTTACTGTACCCTGAAGTCTCTCTTTACCCACTCCAACTTCATGCAATTATTTCTCTTCTGGCTCTGCGACACTGGGCGTCACTGTCGTCTTCCTAATGCCTAATTTGACTTGCTCTCATTTCTACTCCCATCGACATGGCCACATCATCATCTCAGCAATGATCATCTTCTATTAATATTATTAGGTCACTGTCCCTTGATAGTGGGCATAGAATCTCCAGGGTCTGTCATAGTAATACTTGCAAATGTCTATTTGGAATAAGTGGATAAATGGACCTAAGAAGTATTTTAACTGTTCTTAAGTGCTCTCTATATTTTCATTCACATTTAATCAAGCCTAGGTCTCATTGAGTTATATCTATATTTAAACCTTTATGAGAGCATAATATTGAAGCAATTGTAGCCTTAAATATTGAACCTTAGAACATTACCAAGATTGTACTGTTGGCCCTTACATTCAGAAAAATAATCAGACACACAGAGTAAAAGATTTAACCCATAAACTATATGATCTCATGGAAATAGATTAGAAAAGAACCAAGGAACCCTCGCTTAAAATCGGATGCTTCTATTTATTCCTGTTTCTTCTTTTATTATTGGTTAAGAAGTGTCAACATTTTAAAGGTTAATGTGATGGTCTTAAGCCCTCTCTGGGGTGTGATTGATCAGTTTAAATGTAAATCCCTTTGTGATTGTGATGTGTGAAGTCATAGTGTTGAAAAAATTCAAGGATAGTTATGATCTTTTAAGAAAATGATTGAAATGTAAAAAATATTTACAATAATTGAGAAACCATACATTAATGACCTTTGGGATTGCAAAATAATCTTCAATTTTGAGATTATGAATTTTGGTCTTGAGGCCCAGCTTGTTTTAGTGAAACTGCTTAGAAATATCTTGAGTTGCTTGGCCAATGTGGCTAATTTGGTTGGAACATCATTCATAAGGTTACAGGTTTGATTCCCAGTTGAGGCATATACCCAGGTTGCAGGTTTAATCCCTAGATGGGACATGCACAAGAAGGCAGCCAGTTGAAGATTCTCTTTCACATTGATGCCTCCCTTTCTCTCTGTTTTCTCACCTCCCATTCCTCCTCCCCCTTTCTCCCATCTTCTCTCTTGAAAAGCAATGAAAAAAATGTCCTCAGGTGAGAATAAGAAAACCTCCATGAGTTAGAAAATAAGATGCAATAGAAAGAGGATATTTATGTTTTAAGCTGTCCAGTGAGATTTCTTGCTGCTATCTTTCACTATGAAAAGTGGTTATAGATTTGAGTGTTTTTATCATTGTTTTCCATATGGAAGGACCATAGTACACCCTTGTGGTCTGTGCTAACCCAGGATGAGTAAAGAATATGGACACCTGGCCAGGAATCTTGGATTGCTTGTGACTCGTAAGCAAGGAGAGAAGAATCCCGTTTTCCAAGAGCAAGTGTGTCATGGATTTCAATAACTTCATAGAAAGATGTTCCTTTTTCACTTTTTAAAAAGATTTTATTTATTTTTAGAGAGAGGAGGAGGGAGGGAGAAAGAGAGGGAAAAACATGAATGTGTAGTTGTCTCTCACTTGCCCTCAACTGGGGCCTTGGCCTGCAACCCAGGCATGTGTCCCGACTGGGAATTGAACTGGTGACCCTTTGGTTCACAGGCCTGTGCTCAGTCCACTGAGGCACACCAGCCAGGATGCACTTTTTCACTTTTTGTGGTGGTTTGTACTTCCTAGCCTCTTCTCTGGCTGCTTCTCATGCTTGAAATGATCTACAAACAAAAAGCACACTATTACCATCTTTTGAGTAGTATGTACTATGCTCTGTAAGTGCATTTTTGCAATTTACTTAATTACCTATGTCATAGGTTTTACATTTAGAGATGAGTAAACTGAGACTTGGATTAAATGAGCATTTGACAAGTGTTCAGAGATAATTTTAAACAAGAATGGCCTACTGAGTTCAAGTAGTCTCTTATGTCATATAGCTGCAGTAACAAATCAAGGGGGAGATTCAAGCAATTTCCCAAAGTCACATAATTATTGGTCAAAGAGGGGCAAGATCTTATTCTTCTGGGTTTTGAGTGCAGTATTTGGCTATTTTTATTAATAGAACTTTATATTTAATAAGTGAATTGATAATCATTATATATCTTCTCTCTATATTAGAGAAAGGGTACAAAGTTTAAAAATATATATTCTGTAGCTACCCAAGTGTAAAATGTAGGGAGAAAACAGTAGAAGAGATTAAACTCTGTTTTCTTTTCTGATTGAATAGCATCTCTGGGCCATGACCAACGGTGTACTTAGAGAGAATGTACAAAATTGCTTCCGTAACTCATTTCGGTGGAGTTTGACCTTATCAGAAAGATCTGCTGTATTTGAATGAGAAATACTAAGAAGTCTAAGAGAAAGATGGACTCTCCACTACATTGAGGTATCTGAGGAGCCAAAGGGAGAAAGTTCTGTTGGGTCTTTTGAGTGGCAATTTGTTAGTCTTTTCAGGCAGAATATGACTCCCAGGACTGTGGTCCTTGGCTCTTTACCCCATAAAATTCTCAAAGTACCAGATTTTATAAAAGCTACTTTTGATTATGTTACTGAGAAATGAAAGGATGGCAACATTTTGATAAATCGAATAGCTTGACCAAGGAGTTAGAATACTTATTTGTAGAGGAACTTTTTGACAATGGGAAGGAATATGAGTAACTCTCCTTTATACAGCTTTGTACATTGCGGTGCTCTAGGTCAGGCCTGGCAACATTTTTTTTTTTGTAAAGGGTCAGGTAGTAAAATTTTATGCTTTGTGGGTCAGAGGTCTCTGAATCCACTATTGGACCCTACCACTGTACTGTGAAAGCAGCCTTAGATAGTACATAAATTACAGTGGCTGTATTCCAACAGAACTTTATTTATGGACTCAGAAATGGAATTTCATGTCATCGTCACATATGCTAAAATGTTAATTCTGTTTTTGATTTCCCCCAACCATTTAAAAATGTGAAAATCACACTTAACCTGCAGGGTGTATAAAAATGTGTGGATTTGGTCTGAGGTTTGTTGTTTACCCCCCTTTTCCCAGGCGATTGCCCAGTTATAACATAATTCCAGATTTGGGATGAGAATGGTATGATGGTGGGCAATTGCATTTGCTAAGCCATTTAGATGACTGACTCCTATCTCTTCCCATGATACTGAGAACATGTCTTTGCACATGTCCCCAGCTTATGTATGAGGACTCTCAGAGCAGGTGAAACAAATTTCTATTCGGTCTCCTTGCCTCAGAGTTGGACAGAACTTCTTAAGGAATGAAAGTAGCACACTGCACCCACACAATTCATGGAGTTGGATTGATACAAGTAGGTGGTGTCAGCATTTTTGCCGAAAAACAAATTTCTCACTGTTTTGAGGTCTCAGCACTTTTCCAGGCACAGCAGATTGAACCTTGGCTCACAGATCCCAAGTCTCATTTCTCTTTTGCTTGTTGCTAGTTCTGTTCCAGAGCCAACCTCTTTATATGATAGATGGGGACTGAAAATGGAAAGATCATTGAAGTCAAGGCCGCCAAAGAATAAAAATAGGCCTGTTTTAAAGTTTTCACAACTGTTGGCCCAGTAGGCTTATCTGTAAAGAATTTTTGCATATTGAAAATGTTGTCCCTTGGACTTGTGTTTTATGTAGTTATTACAATGGGAACGAAGAGATTTTCATCACAGAGATAGATAGTTCTGTTAAAATGTCTTATCGCAGCGGTGAAAAGTGTGGGCACTGCAACTTTTGCTTGAGAGAGGGACAGGGCAAATCACAGAATTGCAATAGTGATGATTATACCTATTTTCTTGCTTTATTTTGAAAGATAATATTGGCAAGGTCTGAAACAGGGTTTGGGGATTTCTACATATTTAAAACTTTGGTGCAATCTGTACCCACTTCATTGTAGGCCATAGAGCATTGCTTATGTCTGTCCGGAGTCCCTTTTCTAATGGTTCTATTGATTGATTGATATTTTTTTTTTGCCTTAAAAGGGGTCAGGTTGGTGCTTTGGAGGGTACAGTCTTATAACCACCTATATAGATGTAGGCCTAATCTAAGAAATAAACCTTTAAGTTCCCAATTTAGATGAGAGATACTTTAAGAAGCCATTAGCTAAGAAGTGTTAGACTAGAAGATGAAGGTTTTTGTTGTTGTTTTTAAAGATTTTATTCATTATGTTTTTCGAGAGAGGGGCAGGGATGGAGGAAGAAAGGGAGAGAAACATCAGTGTATGGTTGCCTTTCACCTGCCTCCAGCTACAGAGCTGGCTGGAGACCTGGCTTGCAACCTGGTTATGTGCCCTGGCTAGGAATTGAACATGCGATCCTTGGGTTTGCAGGCTGGCACCTTATCCACTGTGCCACCAGCCAGGGTTGTTGTTGTTTTAAAGACCAGGTAGCACTTATTGTTGAGACCTAGAAGCAGAAGGACTGATCGCTATGTTTATGGAAATAGGAACTTTTTAAGCCAAACTTTTGGCATACAATTTTTGAAACTAAAAAACCCATCTGACATGCTTTAAACATGTTATGTTTTAGTAGATCTAGAATGATGTCTAAATACCTGCTTTTACGAAGCTCCACTGGTGTCTCAGGTCAAGTTGCACAGGACAGAGTTTGAGGTAGATAGGATCAAGGTGGCTTACTGGGGGCATGCTCTAGGGAATCATACCAGCTGGGGGGAGAAGCATGCGTGGAGGGGAGGAAAAGCCGAGCTTCACAGCAGCTGCCATAGAAGTGCTTCTCGATCCTAGAGACGACTGGTATCCTTGCATTGACCAATTATTTGATGCAGGCTGCCCCAGGAAAGCAGCTAGGGCAATGTGTGTGTGTGTGTGTGTGTGTGTGTGTGTGTGTGTGGTGTGTGGTGTGTGTAAACTTGAATGCAGCAGCTCTCTTCAACACAGGGTAGTTCCCAGAGAGGGTCCAGCTATGCATTGTCAATAGTCAACATTTCTGGTACCCTCAATTTGCGCATTTCAGCCCGAAATGTGTTTCTAGGTAGCACACCACAACTTGCAGCTATAATAGATGATCCTTATGTTTGAAAAATGATTGTCTAAGGGGTTACTGGGAACAAGTGTTTGGGGTGCAGGTCAGGCAAAAGAGCATTTATCTGTTGCTTCCATGTACTGAATGCCTGCCATGTGCCAGGTACTTGAGATATAAATAGGAAGAGAGAAATTCTGTAAGTTCAAGGAGCTTCCCATCTAGCTGGAGGCAGACATGAAAGAAACAATTAAACCTTGATTGTTAAATGTGGGGTTATATCTACAGGTATCAAGATTTTTACAAAGAATTCACTCACACACAAAAAATGTTCTATCGGTGCTACTTATTTTCATTTGGTAGATTACAGCTTCCAACTCTGGGTCCGTGGAATTGTCTTTTTCATCACAGATGTTGTCGTGTCCTCTATTTTTTCTCTCACTGTGCTGAGGCAACCAGAGTCTTTAAAAAGCAAATACTCTGCTCCTCTGCAGTCCAACAATTTGCTGAAAATTAAATTGTCACTGTGAAGTGCCAAATATACGATGGACAAATACTGATACCCTCTCTCAGTTCTTCCCAATGGATGACGACAGTCACACCATGTATTTTCCTCTATAAAGCGCATTAAAGTACAACCAAGATATTTATTAATCTTTTGGATCCTTTAGGAGCCCTATAATGAAAGTAATTAGTATTTCTATTATTTGCATAAATTATTCATTTTTTAGATCACAATGTATTTTCTTTTTTCTTTGTCATGATTAGTATCAATTTTCAGGGAAATTTCCTGTAGAAGTAAATGAACATGACAACAACAACAAAAAGGTGCATCAATATGAGAAAGTTGGGAAGGTATTGTCATTAGTTAAGGGACCCCTGCTACGTGCTAAGTTTATAGCTCATGCACTTCATATTTATGCCTAGAAAAAATTACAAATGGTTGCAAGTCATGGACTTTAGTATTGTTTACCAAGTTATCAAAAAGGTAAGAGGTAAATGTCAATGTACTGTTCTCTGCTAATTATTCACAAGTTCTGTTGATTACTTTTTCTGATCCTTATGTCATGAAACCCTAGAGTCATAAAACCATGGGTTAGTGAAAAGCCTGTTGGAATATTTCAAGGTCTCAGAAAGTATATTGGGATTTTTGGGTGAGCAAGAGAGGAATAGGAGAGATGATGGTATTTTGTTTCACCTATAAAGTCCACAGACACTCATTGAATTATAGGAAGCTTCAGGATTTATCTGGTCCTGGGCTTTTAGTTTTGAGGGAACAAAGTTTTCATTTAAAAGAGAAACATGGGCAAAGTGGTAAAGGTTTAATATTGTGTATGTGCTTCATTATACACGTGCATCCATGTGACAAATGATGCGGATGGAGGCAGTTTGCTCTCAGTAGCCTATTAGAGGTAAAGGTCAGAAACAACAGAATTGACTCAAGTAAATCCTGGGGTAGAAGTTAGGAATTTCAAAGTTTAAAATAAACAAGCAAAGTTCTTTTTCCACTCTATGCTACTTTGCTAAAAGGTCATGCGAAAAATAAGCGCATTATGCTTTCTATCTTTAGAAAGTGCCATGTGTTATACACATTCACATTAAGTCTTCCTTGCTTTGACAGATTCTTACACATGAGAGTGTAATTTGGAAAGAGAAGAACATGATGATATTGGCAAAAAACTGCATGATAAAAATTTGCCATTGGAAAGTAATTGGTTATTTTATAGGATTGTTAAGTCAGATTCTTCTCCCTCAATATACCACTGAATGTAGCCAGGCTCCTGCTGACCCCCGCCGTAGACAGGTTCGGAGAAGCTGATCTTCTGTAATACTTCTCTCTTATCAGTGAGGTCAAAGGTTCAGCAAATGCTTTTTCCTAGAGTTTTTTTTTTTTTTTTTGTATTTATTTATGCCCCATCTTTTTCAAAAATATATTTTATGACAGTTTATGAGAATTCATACCATGCAAGAAAAAAATGCAAATATGGACAAACAGAAGGTAAGGTTTGGAAAATGAAGAAACAGGTTGCAGTGAAGTTAGTACGAAAAGTGTTTGCGGCTCTGTTTATTTTCTGCATGAGGGCCACAGGTTTGCCTAAGTATGCTCATGTTTAATTCTAAGACAAACCCCGCTATTTCAGTGTTCACTGTGTTTAAAGTAAAATCAAACCTGTTGCTCTGGGGGAGCCCAACTGTTCCCCTGGGTGACCAGAGACAATTTTCTCTTTTGGCATCAGAAAGAAACCCTGCAAATGGTATCATGAGGCCATAGAGCTGCATATTTTAATACCTTTTGAGTCATCAGATGATTTCAGATGTAAGAGAAACACAGTGAAAACCAGTTTTTCTAGAAAAAGGAAAAAGCAATCAGCCCAGGAATTGATTAATCCCAAAGTGAATTTCAGATTAATCAGAAATGGAGATCTCCATAGACTTAGGCAAATATCAATAATGGTCATTTCTTTCTGACTGATCATTACTGGGGAGGGAGCGAAATCAGGTTTATGCTCCCTGGACTCCGTGACAGATGCCTGCAGCACATCACTTCTGTGTTGTCTGTGGGTTTGCACCTACATGCCTTTGTTATGAGCTGGAGACAGTGATGACCTACAGAGATGGAAAGTATGGGGAGGGCCACTCATTCACTCATTCTTTCAGTCATACCCACACACTTATACAGATAATTATATTCATAACCATATACACACACACACATATATTTAAGCATGTGTTTAATCTGGTTTTGCAAATCAATGGGGAAAGGTAGGTTGGCTAACAAATGGGCTTGAGGCAATTTGCTATTAATTTGTCTAGAAATAAAGTTGTATTCCTGACTTAGAAGATATACAAAATATAGATGGGTTAAAATGTACATAATACAATTACAAAAGCCTAGATGAAAATATAAAAGATTTTTATAATCTTGCAAAGGGGAAAGATTCTCAAAGCAACCATAAAAATCCATGAAATATGTAAAAACAATAAGCAGTGAAATGGCCTTTGGTAAGGCACAAACTATAGTAAACATTTAAAAGTCATTACAAATAAAGTTAAAGGATATGATGGAGCTGGACAATTTATTTTAAACATATCACATAAAAGAAATATCTGTGATTTTTAAAGAATGTCATCATATTAACATAGGGGAAAATAAAAGGAACATCAATGAAAAGCTTTATTTTTCTTTTTGAATTCAAAGAATTTGAAACAATTTTTCTCTTTTGCAGGGTAGAGCTTTTTACAAAGCTTCAGTGAATTTTACTAACTGATGGGAAAGATGTAGAGAAGCAGGCCTCATATTTCTAGAGAGCAACTTGGCAACATGTATCTTGAAACTTTCACGTTGCATATGTGCTGACCCAGCAACTGTTCATACAGAAATCACACCTAAAAATATACTAGAGATAAAGCAAAGATCTATATTCTCAGGGTGTTTACTGAGACATTATTCTTAAGCCAACTTTCTGGAAAAATCCCACATGCCCAACAATAGAGCAATGTTTAAATGATGACTTAGTAACTCAAGAAGATACTGTGAAGCTATTAGAATTGTGTTTTTAAAGACTAATGACATAGAGAAATCCATGCTATAAAGTAAAATAAAAAAGTAAGATATAAAATTATATAATATCCTGGCTGTTGGCACAGTGGATAAGGCGCCGGCCTGCAAACCCAAAGGTTGCTGGTTCAATTCCCAGCCAGGGCACCTACCCAGGTTGCAAGCCAGGTCTCTAGCCAGGTCCATAGCTGGAGGCAGGTGAAAGGCAACCATACATTGACGTCTCTCTCCCTCTGTGCCTCTATCCCTTCCCCTCTCTCTAAAAATAATAAACAAAATCTTTATAAAAAATTATATAATATCTGCATCTTGAAAATATGTGATGTATATTTTATACACAAACTATATGCAGAGAGAAGTAAATGTTGCTATCATAAATACAAATTAATATTAATACAGGATATTTGTATTTTTAAAAATACATTTTTAGTAATTTTAAAATGTTTAATAATAAGTATATGTCAATAGTATAATTTGGAAATTATTGAAATTAAACATACCATAGTCAACTTGCATATACTGAATAAACATAATATTTTCCAGGGGGAGGAAAGCATGAAAATGTTTCAGGAAATCTTACCTCAGATGCAGTTTTAAACTTTTAAGGCTTTTAATCAAAATGTGATTACAACATTAAATACATAAAGATGTTAGCACCCAGCATCATAGTAGTGGTCATGTTTGAACTAGAACTTTGTCACATTTTTAAGACTTGCACTTAATCTTACCCTGGGGGTGATGATAACCTCTATGGAAGGATTACTCAAAGACTCAATAGATAGTCAGTCTTCTAGAACTTGATAGGTGCTCAGTGATTTTAGTTCCTCATCTTCTTTATCCTTTTTCTTTACTTGCAGAGACCAGGTATAAAAAGTTATTTTTTCCCCTCACACGTTGCACAGGGCGTAAGACTGGTGCCTGCTCGGTGACACTGTTGTGACTGGCCAGTACCCTTGGAACACCAGTTATTTCATGTAACCTCGACTCATACATCTGGTTTGGATACTTCACTCATTGAAATTTAATTACATTTGCAGAGGCAAATCCACAGGCATTTGCACAGTTTCAACACCTACAATCTTGGGCCAGTTATCTAACTATCCTAACAGCCACCCCAGATTTCGGAAACTCAGACACCTGGAGAATAGATAACATCAGTTATCTCTAATTGAATCTTCTTTAAACACTTTAAAAATCCTTAGGAAATCTAGTAACTGCTGGCATAAAACAGTATGTCACGGAGATGGACTGGACAGCATAGGAACAGTCAATATGACATTAACTGTGCGAGGTGGTAGGTGACTGCCAGAGTTATCAGAGTGATCACTTCACGGGATGTATACATGTCAAATTATGTTGTACACCTGAAATGAATATAATGCATGTCAATTTAAAAATAAATGAATTAAAAACAAACAAAAACAGGACCCTGTCTCACCTAGAATAAGATTGAAGCATCCTAAGAACAGGTACTTTGAAATTTGGCCATAGTCTTTCCCACAGACTGGTTTGGGGTAGTAAACTGGCTATGCCTGTGAAGATTGGGCTTTCTTAACCTTTGATTCCTGACCCTTGGGGAGATTCTGAGGTGTTGTAACTCTTGACCACTGCCTTCCTCCCCTCTCCAGAGGAGCCCCAGTCATTCTCCCAGGCAGGGTCACAGCCAGCGACGGATGGGTGTGAAAGCTTGCCTGGTCCATGGTGAACCCAATGGCCACTTCCATGCTGTACCTGCCATGGTGCCCCATTTGTAAGAGAGCTCCCACCAACCCGCCCTGTCTGCCTTCCAAATGAGGATTTTCCTGAGAGAGTACAGGCTGCCTTCGGCAGATGCCACGTTCTCATTCAGACACATTTTTCTGCAGAGGCTACAAAAGTCACTTGTTTATGTTATTGCATGTTGGGCTGGTGACTTTCCAGATCCTCTGACATGAGAATCTAACATTCCTCTTTCCCTAGTCTTTTCCCAACCCCACCACTGATGACATGTGTTTGCCTTACAATCACTTTACATAAAATGGAAAAGAAGTGGAAAATTTTGCTTGGGGTTTACCGGTCTCATGCTATGGAGTTCGTGGAATGGTTGAAGGACCCGAGGGGCCAAATGGAGCAGGTTTACTTGGAGTAAGCACTTTTGAAGGACTCAAGAAACAAGAAAGTTCTGCTCCTACCCTGAGGCTAGACTATCTAAAAGGAGATGCTCAGTGACACCAGGAAAAAGACAAGAAGTTTCAGCATAGATGTGCTGATCTGCTGCTGGAGAAAGGGCCTTTAAAGTGAAAATGCTGAAGCATAGTTTATAGTCTTACGGGAGGAATTAATTACTGGCAATTGTGAGTCAGTATCCTGCCCTCTCTGGGTCATCTGAGATAAAGTAATAACAGTGCCATGTACTGTGATTCCTTTAAGTTGCTTTTTAAAACTAATATGACCCACTCATAGGAAAGAATTACATTCTATAGGATTTGATTACTTGACTAGTTAGATGAATGTTGTTTCTTTAAAAAATATGGTAGCTTTACTATTTGAAACAATTAAAACTGCATTATGTATCTTTTTCAGTCTATACCTTCAAAACCTGCTGAATTAGTGATCACATTCAAAATACGATGTTATCCAGTTTTCTACGGATGTTACTGTACATTTTCACACTGTCATTATGATAATAGAGGTTGAACGTGTGTCCATTCACAGATGCTGCACCAGGACTGATTGGTGGTGTAGAAAGCAATCCTGCCTTGTATAGATACACCCTCCTCTTCTTTCCTTTCATTTGAAGGCTCCCTGATCTGGCCTCCATTTCTTTGTATTAGCCTTCCTCTCTCCTGCTTCTGGCCAATCTCATTTTTGCTCTAAGGATCCAGCGAACGTTAACTAAAATGTGATGGTGACAGAGGCATGAACAGCTTCTCCACACGTGTACAGCGCTGGACACTGGGACACAGACTAAATGCTTCTTGAGCAAGTTGATAATGACCTTCCAGAGATAAAACCCTGAAGCACTATTCCCACATTTTAGTGGGGATATTTTGTAGGTCAGTTTCTAGGGACTAAGGATGGTACAGGACAACAGCATTTACGTAAACTTTAAACTCACAGTGTATAATGTGCTTTGTTCACCCACTGCCTACACACACCCACTTCTTGCTCCTACAACAATTTCTTTCTAAGCCCATAGTGGTTTATGATAAGTTGTTTGTTCGCAGGTAAGGCGTCTAAAGAGAAGTTTTGTTTAAGGGGCATATTTAGTGCTGGTGAAAGCTATACTTACTATGCTAATTGAAACAAATTAGAGCTTAACCTTCATAACAACAACAAAAAACATCCATTGAATTCTTTTGGTATTAAATGGAAGGCTTTAAAGTATATTCATTCCTATTTTTGCATCTGGACAATATTATACTTGGAACAGCTGACAACAATTTACTTTAATCTGTAAATAGGAGATCAGTAAAATCAGGATTTGTTCTTTTTGTTGCTGTTTTTCTGCTGTTGAGTGTTTTTATTTGTTTAGTTCTTTGTCACACCCTGTAGTTATAATTCAGAGATGGAAATTGTCCATTTGTGAATGTGTATAAATGACTTTCCTTTTCACTTTTGTAATCTGGCATTATGAAGGAACTGGCCTCCCACCTGTTACCCATTAACCCCCCAGAATGGCACCTCCAGTTTTCCATTTGGTCAGGCTCAAAACTTTGGAATCATGTTATTTTTCTGCTTCTCTCAAATCTCACCTCCAATTCACAAGGCATTAGCTGACTATATCTAGAATTCAACCATTTTTTTTTTGCCTGAATTGCCACCATCTATCAACTCTTACCTGGATTATTACAATAACCTGACATCTGATCATTTGTACCTATATATACTATACTCATTAGCCAGAGTAAGTCTTCTAAACTATGTTCAGAATATGTAACTTTTCTACTCAAGCCTTCCAACGACTTCTAATTCCAGTTAGTATAAATTCCCTAGGTTCTCACCATGACCTATAATGGTCTTTATCACCTGGCCTCTTATTATATTCAAATATTATAACTCTTCTACCTAAACCTTCCAATGACTTCTGACTTCACTTAATGTAAATTCCCAAGGCTCTCACCATGACCTATAATGCTCTTTATCACCTGGCCTCTTATTATATTCAAATATTGTAACTCTTCTACTCAAACCTCCCAATGACTTCTGACTTCACTTAGTGTAAATTCCCAAGGTTCTGCCGATGATCCGTAATGCTCTTTATCACCTGGACCTTTGTTACCCTCTGGCCCCACTTCCTTTTGCTCTTCCCAGATGACTGTGCTGCAGACACTGGGCCTTCTTGCCTTTTTATGAGGTACCTCCGGGCCTTTGTTCTAACTGCTTCCTGTGCTAGAAATGAGCTTCCTTTGGATATCTACATGGCTTAACCTTTTACCTTATGTGTATTTCTATACAACCACCATCTCCCAGTGAGTCCTTCCTTGACTACTTTTCTTCATGGACTAGAATCCACACTGCACACCTGGCAGCCCCTCTGCCCTTAACCTGTTCTATCCAGTGAGCTCCACCATAGTCATGATGTTTCCATCCCCACTATCCAGAACAGTGATGCCGCACAGTTGCTGCTTCATGATGATTTTCTGAATGAATTTATGTTTATTATTTTTGTCATTGGGGAGTAGGCCAAACCTTGGACAGGCAGCCAGAAAAGCTAACTTCCCATTTAAATATGCCACAAACTAGGTATATTTCCCATTATAGGTGCGTCACTTCTCTGAGCCTCAGATTCCTCAAGTATTATGAAAACATAGTAGATTAAATGAGATCATTTCAAAGGCTCCTCTTGTTCTAATAACACACTCTCTGAGAAATAAAGACTTGTAATCTCACATATATTTGTTGAATATTTTTCACACAAGCCTAATTCTCATTAGTCTAAGACTCATGTAGATGATTAGCAGTAGCCATTTGTCAGGCATATAAGCCTAGCCTCCCATAACATTGCTCTGTTATATTATCCCTAGTTCTAGTTCCTGATAATTCTTGACCTCTCAGCCCACTGTCACTAAAATTTGAAAAGTTTTGATGAGTTTGGATGGAGACATGGATTTGGTTCTGCCTGTCTGCTATGGCAGATGTCACTGATCATAAAACTCTTTCCCTCTAAGCTAGGACTGGCCTAACGAATCCTCTCAGTCTTTGAGAGAAGGTAAGTTGCAAGAGAGATAACCTGGTTTTAATTTTAATTTTATGTTATCTGTGAGTTTAGAAATGGGATGAGGTAAAGGGGAGCTGATACATTTTCCCAACTTTTTTTCTTATTTTTTTCCTATTCATTCTTCTGAGCTCCAGTACATGCCACTTTGAGATTTCCTCTGAATTCAAGGCTATGTTAGGTGCCTTTTCTTGTGTTATTACACAGGGCCCTGCTTTTCTCAATTTTTGTAGCTATGCTATGTGGTAATTTCTTTGAACTTGTCTGCATTACCCACCAAACTGTGTTCTCTAGAGGTTCAGACTATGTCTCCCCTGTTCACCATTGTACCACTAGAACTGAGAACTGGGCCTGACACTTACTGAGGATACAGTAAATATTTACTTAATGAATAATTGAGTGAGTGAGTGAATGAATGAATGACTCCTAGGACAGGGTCTTTGGCAC
Organism: Noctilio leporinus; assembly: GCA_004026585.1. Lineage (NCBI taxonomy): Eukaryota > Metazoa > Chordata > Mammalia > Chiroptera > Noctilionidae > Noctilio > Noctilio leporinus. Next base: position 159,021 of record PVIW01003567.1, read on the forward strand.
TGTTGGTTTACCTAACATGCTTCTCTTGTGTAAGAGTATCATTTGTATATGATTGAAAAAAAAAAAAAAAAAAAAAAGAGTGTCTTTCTCTTGGTTAAATCACCGAATAGGACACCTATTAGAGAGTTTTTAGATTAAGTCACTTTTTCTGAATCACTTGAATAGCAGGAAGCTCTGAGGCTTAGATGAATTCCATAAACTGCCTCCCAATGCCTTGGGCAAATAGTCTTTTAAAGCTTGTTCTATGGAATCTAGTACCCTTGAGATTTGACTAAAATGGTTTCCATGGTTCAGTTTGTTTGGAAAATACTGCACACTGGCCTTTCCCTTTGGCATTTTGTCACAGACTTTGGCATATTAAAGACATTCAGTAAAGAATTCTGTTTAATTTTTTTAAGCCAGAATTTCTCAATTCAACATTGTATATTCTACTGAACATGTGACACAGTTTAGGAAATAGAGCTGTATGCAAATAAAGGCCGTTGAATAGTTTTAAATTGGAGAGTCAGTCATGTGGCAGTGAACAGGAAGGGTTTGAAAGGGGTAAAATCAGTAGAGAGGATGTTGTAGAAACCTGGATGGAAGGGAACGAGGTCTATGTCCAAAGACCTCATAGTGGCCATGAGGAATGAAAATTGATTTTATTACTGAATAGTCTCTTAGGAGAGTAACTGAGGTGGTTATGAAATCAGGGCTCCACAATGCTTTAGTTTTTAGTCTTTATTTTTAAGCCAGTATGGTTCCTTAAATAGCCATGTTCATCACTATTTAACACATGTATAATGTCCTGCTGTATGTGTAATCATGGGAAAAATCAAGGTATGTACAGTCAACCATATTTTATTATTTTTGGAGTGCATATTGATTTTTAAACTGTGATAATAAAGAAATGTTTATATTGGTTGTAGGTGTTTCCCTGATAAATGTGTGTGTATGTATATTAGGTAGGTATATTCACTTTCTTAGGGTGCTGAAACAAAGTACCATAAACTGGGTGGCTTAAAACAACAACATGTACTCCATCACAGTTCAGAAGGCTAGAAGTCTGAACTCAAGGTGTCAGCAGGGCCATGCTCTCTCTGAGTCTCTGAATAGTGCTGCTCTTTGCCTCTTTGGCTGCCCGCTGTGGCTCTCTGTTCTTGCCGTCCTTGGCTTGCAGCTACATCACCCTACTTTTTGCCTGGTCATCAGGAGCCATTTTCCCTGTCTGTCTCTGTCTTTGTGGCTAAATTTCCCTCTTTTTATAAGAACACTTGTCATGTTGGATTAAGGGTCCACCACATTCCATTATGACCTCATCTTAACTAATTATATCAGCAGTGACTCTGTTTCCCAATAAGGTCATATCACATTCTGAGGTACAAAGTGTCAGGACTTAAACATATCCCTTTAGGGGGCACAACTCAACTCATGACAGTATGTATGTGTGTGTGTAAAATAGGAGAACATATATACAAAGAAGTTCATCTTCCCAATTTTACTGGGGGCTTTTCTGATGCCTGCTTCAGAAAATTATATTTACCTTTTCTCTATGAAAGATAATAATGCCAGTTCTGATAAGAGATTAGAATTTGTGATTATCTGGTCATCATACTTTAAACTGATTACTTGGCTACCCAAATCTTTTCATTCATAACATATTGTCTCACAATGGAGTTTGGAATGCAAAACTAGTTCTAAAAGGTGATTCTGATTAACTATACTTTTTGCTTTAGCATTTGTTTATATTTTATACTTTAGCTCCCCTCCTCTTTTTCTGATCTAAATGTATTTTCTCTCAGGTTACCTCACTAAACTATTCTAAACTAATTTAGTATTACTTATTTTTAATGGTGCGAGGCTAGGCAGGATGGCCTTTTGAAACGCCAAGCTGTACTGAGTTTTCCAGGTTCATAAATATTAATAACATGTTACTGTGCCTCTGTACACTAAAACATTATTGTGGTGATTGTACAAATAAGGCATTTTATGATTTCATGCAGACCATAGCAAGAAAATGGGGCAATGACATTTGGGGGAGCATAACATCTAAGTGTTAATATTGAACATTGCTTATTAAGAATAAGAATCATCTTCTGGTGATAGTATTGCCAGTTGCAGTGACAGTGTTACTATTTTTAATTTGCACTTTATTTGTATAGCTGTTTTGTGCTTTATAAGATAATTATGAAGGAAAAGAATCAAGCTGGTATTTTGAAGAAAAGAGTTGGGATTGTGTAGGGCAGAGTTGTTCCTCAGCTTGACTCAACCTTTTGATGAAAATTTCAATTTAGAATAAGAAGATTTGGACACTTGCTTTCAAAGAGACTGTGCGACCAGGCTGATCATTCTGAAGAAATGGAATGAAGCTTCTTAGTAGTATCTCATAAAAAATTTAGGTAGCTATAAATGTTTAAGGCTGTTGCAGTTGAAATCTTTTGCCTTGTGGGGAAAAAAAAGGAGGCTGTTTCCTTTTAAGTGTTTTGTTTTCTTTCTATCGTTTTATATATTAGGCAATATAAACCGTTTTACCTAACTGTCCCACCAAGGTGTTTAGATGAAAAGATCAAACCCATGTGCAGGACTGAGGAAAGAAGTGAGGAAATGTTTGAGATGCCTGACGTTTATGTAGGGGTTCGTCTTATTGTTATTTTTGATTTTACATATTTTTCCTTACTTTGGGATGCTGATTTTAATTTCATCTGTAGCAGACACTATCTTGCTTTTACTTTCTAAAGGGATTCATTAGGTTAGACTTTTATTGTCTTGTGTTACAAGAACTTAGAGAAGTATCTTATTTGATACTGAGGCCAGAGCTAAAAATAGAATTTGGTGATGTTCTTTATAATTCTTACTGTTTTTAAATAGGAAACAAAAGGTAGGCAAGAAAGAAAAGGCAATGCTTAAGCAAACTACCAGGGACTTCTTTCATTATTAACAAAAGGCTGCCAAGATTGTGAATTTGCAAATAGAATCCACTCCCAAGGTAGACGATCCAAAGTCCCATCACTGCAGTGAGCTCAGAGAGCCATGTCTCCAGATGACATCCCATCTTCCCCACCACTGTGGGATGGGACTTCTTGTAGTCTTGCAACCTCTGCTTTAAAAAGACAGGTTGTCTCCCTCCCATACCTTCTCTTGCCCAGTATATGGTGGGAAAAGAGAAATAGGGTGACTACAATAAAAATACCTATTTGGAAAAGGGGGTGAGGCATGGTATTCATTGGTACATGGCAAGAACACTGTCTCGCTGGAGGGTAGGGGTCTCTCTTATCATTCTTTCCCTTGGTTTCACCTTTTATATCCCTACTGCACAGAATCATGCCCATTGTCTGATTGTACTGTGTCATAGAGTTAAATGAGTTAATGAGTTAATGTATGCCCTATACCCTGTACATAGCAAGAACTACATAATAATTATTATTATATCACAACAAACTTGAATGCCAAGTTTTTTTTGGATTTGGCTAAAATTATATAGACTTAGTTAACTATTGTTAGTTAAGACTAATTATTATGATCCAAAGCTGTAAGTAGTAGTTTCTTTTCTATTGCTTTATACGTATATGTGTGTGCATCTAGGAAATATTATTACTTAATAAATACATTTCATTGTAAACAAAAACTTACAGGGTAAATATGGGGGAAATTAAGAGGTCTGTCCTTGACCATGTTGGAACATCTTGCTTTAAAGCCCCAGAAGGAATTTTTTGTACCTACAACACAAAAATAGACTTTTTTTTTTTTTTTTTTAATTTTATTGTTGTTGTATTACATCCATCCCCTTTTTGCTCCCCTCTGTCCCCCCACCCACCCACCCATTCCCCCCAAAGTCAATCCCACCTGTTGTCCATGTCCATGGTTCCTTTATACTAGGTTCTTGTCTAAGCTGCTCCCCATCTTTGCCTCTACCTCTCCCTCCCCTCTACCCCGT